>QZGG01001291.1:0-71015 GCA_006409495.1 Sedum album | reverse complement strand
GACTCGATTGACACATCTGCGCGGCGACTTCCATTTCATAGGCGAAGGAGGCGAAATAGGATTCCCAGCAGTCGAGCGCCGTTTTGCTCTGGTGCAACGACCATCGCCTGCTACGTCAGATCTGCCGACTTCAGTCTGACTCAAATCATTTGATACTAAAGTAACAAAATGTCCAGAAATGGCAGGCATATTCTGCCTCCGAGCAATCGATAGTGAGTTGTTTTTTGAAATCGAGTTTGCGCAGCCGGAATCGGGTGGCGGAGATGGTGGTTGGGGTTGGTCGGGTATAGATGAATTCCGCGGGAAGGAGATTGCTGGAGGCGGCCCATTTCCCGCCACGCTGATTCAAAAACTGGAATAATGCAGCTAATTTCGGTAATTAAATATTCAATCAATTTATAACTTAATGAAACAAGGGACATGAATAATTAAATATTAAATCATTCTTATAATTTAATAATGGGTAAATCCAATATTTAGTTGTATGCATTCCCTAGTAAAAATTCGTCCGTTAAAGCCTTTTGTGATATAAAAGATAACTTCTGTCTCAAACTAGAGAAAACTGTCGAAAACTCCACACATTTGGCATCCGTGAATGATATTCTGTACATCTATGCTTCGATTTGGGGCTAAACACTTGGTGGCCCAACCTGCATAATTGCTTTTCTTGGCCCATTGACGAAATGGCGAAATCCATGCCGCATGTAGTTTGCAGTGGATTTAAAATTACATAGTTTATGACTAGACGACGTAGTTTCAAATTTAAAATACATCATTTTATAAATGGTCACTATTATTTAAATTGAGTTTTAAACAAACTATATAGCTTTAATAAATTCAAATTAAACTACGTAATTTACAATCGACAGAATTTGACTGCTTCCATAACTATAAAGGGATATGGATAAATGTTTGGTCCGGTTTGTTGGGCAGATTGAGAAATGCCAAGCAGAGAATGCCGGTCCAACCACCCAATTGTAGATGCAACCAATTTTATTAAGACATTGGACATGCATTTGGATTAAATTGTATTGTAAAATGTACTGGAAATGGTGAATTATATTGAAAATTTTAAAACGCAGTGAGCTCATAACGTTTCATGAATGAAATCAACAAAAGACCAAACAAAAAACACAGTGACAACAACACAATAATACGATAAAAGTAATCAAATGTAGAAAGTAAAAGTATGCACTATAATCATCACCACATATGGACACTTTCATACCACCATCCACTTGGGCCTCCAAGGAAGCTCAGGCCCAAACCAACAGTTTCCCATCCGACGCCGTTTGATTCAGGCGCTCGCAGCAACAGCAGCAGAAACTCCCGCCAGCTCGCGGTGCTGCAGGTAAACCCTCAGTCCATTCTTTAAAAAAAGTGTAAGTGACATCTTCTGCTCCACATTATGCCCTTCAACCGGCAACAACCTATACCTCAGCAACACGGCCGTAGCCACTGACTTCATCTGCAAGTAAGCCAAGTCCTTCCCTAGACAAGTCCTCGGCCCAGCGTTAAATGCCACAAACTTATACCCTTCCTTTGGCGGCTCAAACCGATCCTCACCGGGTGAAAGCCACCTCTCCGGCTTAAACTCCAAACAATCATCTCCCCATATTGACGCCATCCTCCCAACCGAGTAAATCGAATATGTTACAGTCGACCCGGCCGGAACAAATGTTCCATCAGGTAACACATCATCAGCCACAACGTACTTAAAATCCTCTGGCACGGATGGATACAAACGCAACGTCTCAGCCAATGCTGCCTTCAAATAAACCAACCGGTCCGCTTCATCGAACCCAATCGGCTCATCGGTCCATTTTTTCATATCCTCTCCACGTGTCGACCTCAGAACGGTCGATATCTCCTTGATGATTTTATCCTCGACCGTTGGATTATTCATAACGAGATGAAAAAACCAACTCATCGCGACTGATGACGTGTCACGTCCAGCTAGGACGAAATTGAGAGCAATACGTTGTAAAATTGCACTAGGGAACGGCTCGCCGTTAACGTCACGTTTTTTCATAAAGCGAGAGAGTAAATCATCTGACGGCGTTCCTTTTCTAGCGTCGATGGCCTCCGTCATGTAATTATCAACAACTTGGAGGCTCTTTTGTAATTTTCGTTCAGCGCCGAAGTTGAAGAGCTTCTTCAACCGCCATAAAAACCAGGGTACAGCAGCCGCTGTAGTGTCGCTTCGGTCGCTGAATCGAAGGCTTTAGCGAACGGATTTTCCGGCATCTCCGGCGAAAGAGTTTCCGGATCCTTACCGAATGTTAACCCGCAGATGTTGTCGAAGGTTAGTCGGAGAAGAAGATCCTGTAAATCGACGGATTTTTGACGGCGACGGCGAGATCTAGAATCTTCCATAGACGATTTTTGATGGTGCGGCTGACCCAACGAGCCATGGCTTGACGGAGAGTGCGTGTGGTGAACTCTAGAGCGGCGGTTTTGCGTTGGATTAGCCATGTGTCGCCGTCGCTGTTGAAAATGCCTTGACCTAGAAGATCGTGGAAGCCAGTTTGCCAGGTTGGTCCCTTGGGGTAATTGTCGAAACGAGTGCGGAGAATGTGTTCGATGTTTTTAGGGTTGCAGGTTACGGTGTAGAAGCCTTGTTTGCTGGCTAGGTATGGGATGGCGATTGTGGTGGTTTGGTAGGTGGCTGAGGGGGTTTTACGGAGGTTTTCCGCAACCCAGTCGTGAAAGCGGCTGCGGTTCCAGTAGAGGAATGGGAGGGAGCCGAATAGTGGCCACACTTTGGGACCGTTGAGCCTGCTTGCTAGGATTGAGAACCATACTAGGTAAGCTGCAACGAATGCTGATGAGACGAAGATCAATGTTTCCGAATCCATATTCATATTTCTCGATTAATGACAATAATATGACAATGAAGAAGTTGATCAACCCAGAGGTTGAGTTGGTTGTGAAGAATGCTATGAATATTGCTTGAGAGAGATTGGGGAGTAAGTGGAGTGTATATATACAAGACTAGATGGAGATGTAATTAATCAGAAAAGGCTGTGGTTTTTCTGGTCGTTGAGAAATCCTGAGAGACATAAGGATGCTATGTGGTTGAGTTTGATATGGAAATATTGGCATCAAAGGAAGCAAGGACGAAAAGAAGCTGTATTTCGCAAGAAAGGAAATTATAACCAAAGGCTAACCAGCCCATGCATGAAGTCTACTGTGAAGTTGACGCATGCTAGCTAATTTCTCAGCTTTAATTTGTAAGTATCAACTATTTTATCTAATTACGTTTAACCAGTATAATACCATTGATGTTCCAGATTAGTATATGTTGATATTAACTAGTGTATGACACAAGGGTCATACTAGTGCCATATCTGCAAGATCTTTATGCATTGGAACAAGCTTTGTTAGCTGCTGGACATTTGCTAATATGTCTTTGTGCCTGTCTGGTTGGTTAGAATTGGTTAAACCGTTTTGAGAAACTCAGTTTGTTATTCAAACATTGTGTTAGCAATATAATGGTTAAACAAATCACCTCTCGGTCACTTTTTTCTTCTTGGTAATATGTCTGTGATTTTTATCCAGCTAGGTAATGTACTTGTCATTTTTAAAGCTTGCGTGTTAATTAAAGTATGCAGTGCATACAGGCACAAATTTATCGAATGTTATTGAACTTGTGCAATATTTATCTGAAATTAGCTCATCTGAGTCTGGCCAACTTTTATATTTTATTGTATGGTTGGATATACTATTTAATTTGAGTTATTGGGGGAGTGATTAAAACAAAGTTGCTTGTATGTAGTCTATACATATGTGTTAATACTGTTGACTACTTTGTTAAATGCAGATGGAAAGTCCAACAAAATAGAATTAAAAAAAGAGCAGAAAGTCTCCTGTTGGGACACACGTCCAGTGTAAGTTGAAATGAATTACGCCATTCTTAGTCCCAAGTAGATCACCCACAGACTAGGACACACGCCTCAAATATGTTCAAAATTACTGGTTTAGAGTAAACCACCTACGCTGATTACTGTTATGTTGGCTTGTACAGATATTGCCACAAATGTATTTGCTTACGTGTAAATTGTTTTAACCACTGGTGTGATTGATTGGTGTTGTGATAACATAGACAGGAGTTTCAGGTACATTGCATGGAATTTCATTCTGTATTCATAATCTGATCCAAAACAACACTGTATGTAAGCACTGATGAGCCCTGGCCTATCTGATGAAATGAGAGTTTTAAGAACATGCTATAAGAATTGTAAGAGGCAAAATCTTTGAAGAATACACGGAATGCAAATCCTTGTGCCAAGTAAAATGTATAGAATGGGCCGTGTATCATATGTTTGGCCCATTTAAAACCAAGATACCAACGGCTGTTGATGACGCAATGCTACAACTGGTGAAGTAAAGCTGCTTCAACAATGGCGACCACCACGCGGCGGACGCCGTTGCCTTCAGGTGGTGGTGTTTTGGTCGGCGAAGATTAACCAGAGGGAGAAGCTACTGGGACTATCCACTGCGATTCCGAGTGCCGCAGCCTATACTGTTGTGGTGGAGGATTTTGGAGGTTTTAAGAAACCTTGTACTTAGAAGTTCATTCCCGCCATGAAGAGGTAGAGGATCGATCCAAAAGAGAATTCTGTTTTTGATGACCGAGCTTAATGACAACTTGGTGCTATCCAGAAGGAATATTGGGATGTTGACCCCAAGGACTTCGAATTTGTTTGATATTTTGAATTCTGATAAGCTGGTATCACAAAGCGGCTTTTGAATGGATTTAATGACCATTATGATGGCGAGGATGATTACAAAGTTGAAGGAGAAGAAGCAGAAGGTAATGTGAAAGCTTGGATCTTTTAATTCCAACACATTTGTCCTTCTTTTGTTAGGGGAGCGCTTCGTATCATAGTGTGCAATTTTTTCTCGGCTAGCCAATAACTATGAAGTTTAAACTAAAACTGCTTCCTCGCATTCAAAATGCATTTTGTAGTTTTTGCTTTCCGGTTTTGCCATTTGTAGAGTTGGGTGTGTATATGTGCAAGAGATTTTACCCTGTTTATGTCCTAAAAATTCAAGCCAAATGATATATAATTTGGTGAATCTCTTGTAGTTGCTGATTATTTTCTTTTGAACATTATTTATTGTAGAGGATGGTGCAGAAGCAGAATCTTTCCAGCTAAATGATGCAGAAGCTCTATTCCCCAACCCCTTCTGCCTTTGGTCGTCCCACGCCTCTGCAACATACATGCAGTTAGGTCCCTTTAATGCTGATTTGCTTTGCGTGCGTAAGATCTATTTGTAAGTTCTTGCTCGTATTTTGTTCAAGGTATATGATACCCAAAGGAGTTAAATTATGTTTAACGTTTGAAGCTAATTTGTGCCTTGTGTAAATGTTATTGTTTTTGTTCAATTTAATTAACTTAAAGGTGTTCAGTTGGCGTGGCATTTGGAAGGTCTTGCGTTGGATAAGAGATGGAATAGGAGAGTGGGATGGGGTCTCCGTTCCGGAGTGGAAGCTGGATAATTCGGGGGTGTTCTCGGTTCGGGCGATGTACAGACATATGATTGCTGATAAGAGGAGCAGGCGGGCTGAGTATGCTGAGCAATCAAATATGGAAGATATGAGGAAATTTTGGCGTATAATATGGAAAGCTAATATTCCGAACAGATCCAAGATCATGGTTTGGAGGATGTATCATGACGCACTCCCGGATGCTGTAAACTTAAGAAGACGGGGATGTGATGTTGGCCAAGGGTGTGTGTTCTGTGGTTTCGAAAATGAGACTGTGCTGCATATCGTTAAGGATTGTTGGAGGGCTCGTGCTTTTTGGAGTATGGTTGGCATAGATAGAAGCTGTTGTCAGGTGGAAGGGGGGAAGGCGGCAGACTGGTTATTTCATGCGGCTAAGATGTGTAATGTGCAGGACTTTAATAAAGTTTTGATAGGTGTTTGGTTGCTGTGGAACAGTAGGAACGTGGCCAGGTTCGAACACAAACAAGGGCTTTTAGAAGAGCTGAGGGTGAAGCTGATATCAACTGTGTATCACTGCGAAGCCTTCTCGGGGAGGAAGTTAGTCTTGAGGTGCCCAAACGCCTTGTTCTCAGCTACTGATCGGAGTAGCAACTGTATCTTCTGTGATGGCTCATGGCGAAGGCCAAGGGAGGAGTTTGGCATTGCTGCTGTGCTCGTAGTCGAAGGGATGGTGCAAGCTGTCAACTTTAGCTGGTTTGAGAAAGGGGTGACAGGGAGGGAGGTGGAGGGTCTTGCTTTGCTGTTAGGAATGAGGCTTGCTGAAAAGTTGAGGCTCAAAGAAGTGATTTTTTCTCCGATTCGATCGATGTTGTCCAGGCCTTGGAGGTAGGGGAGGGGTGTCAAAGGGGAGTTGCTGGGTGGTTTCAAGGTTGCTTGGAGGCAAGGAGCAGACATCCTATGTGGTTGGTGAAACATGCCATGCGAGAAGAGAATGCGTTAGCAGATGCCATTGCTCATTTTGCCCTTTATTCCAAAAGTTCATGGGAGGATCAGTGGTCTATTCCACGTAGGGTGGGTCAGTGGTTAGATGCTTAATGTTTCTTGGTTTGTTCTCTGTGAGCTTTGTCGGTTGTTTGTTTGGTTCTTGTGGGTCTGTGGTAGCTGTTTTTTCTCAAAAAAAAAAAAAAAAAAAAAAAAAAAGGTGTTCAGTTGGCAACAGAAAAGTATATGTTTATGGAAGCGCCTGAATTACAGGATCTACAAAGGCTTTCAACCGGCCAAGACTAGCAAGGGATTCTCCAAAAATAGAAGTTCTATCTACTGTTGGTAATGGAGATTGATAAAGGAAACAAATAGCTCACTGGATCTTCTGGTTTGTTTTTTAGTTTCTGAATAGCTGATATATCTTTACAATACTCATGCAGAAGATTGAATAGACTCAAAAATGGATATCGATTTGAAAGTAATCCGATTTTACATATGGAGATTCTCAGTTTTGATTGCTGGATTATGTTTTAGGTTTGCACAGAAGCATCCCTGCATTTCTGGTACACTGTTGTCATGCTTGGTTCTGTACGTCTTCTTTCCTTTGGTGTTCAAGCTGTTGTTATACTCTTCCCCGATTATGGTTTGGGTTTATGCTTCCCGAAAGAATGATATAAAGTCTGAACATCCTGAAGCCCTGATTAAGAAAAAAGATGATCAGATGAATGATGGGATTAGCAGATTGGTTAAGGTTGATGGGAATGTTCTAGCTAAGAAGAGGTATGTGAATTTTTCGATGCAAAATGGAAGAATTGATGCTATGGCAAAGAACAAGGAATCTGCTAATTTTATCCCTGAGTTGCAGCATAAATCCCATGGACAAGAGGAGTATGATCTGAACAGATCCACAAGCGAATCAGAGTCTGATTTAATAGGAAAAGCTCAAAATGATCTGAGGAAGGCTGAAAGTAATATGAAGAGCGCTGAAAGTAATATGAAGAGCACTGAAATTGCAGAGACTGAGGTTGGTGAATTGAGTAAAGCTAATGGAAATTCAGAGTCTCCTATACCTAAGAAAGCTGAATATGAAGAAAAGGAAAAGACCCAAGAGGAAAATGCGCCAAAGATTGAGCAGGTGGAGTGTACAAAGCAAGATGAAAATAACTCGATGGATCTTGGAACCTCAGAAACAGAAAGAGATAAAAGATTAGACAGCCTGATTCAGAAACGTAGGGCGAGGAAGTTACTCAGCATGCAGGTCCGTAATGTCATGGACATTATGCGCCATCCTCATAATCAAATTGCACCCCTTGTGATTGCGAGGGGCACAGGTCCGTTCAACCTTATCAACACCCTCTCTGATACTGATGATCTGCGTATGCCTGGCTCTGCGCCATCGGTGTTGCTGCCTACTCGCAGCCCATTTGATCTTCCGTATGATCCATTTGAGGAACGGCCTAATCTGACAGGAGATAACAGTTTTCAGCAGGAATTTTTAAATGCTGATCAAAAGGATGCCCCTTTCGGACATGGGCAAGATGGAAACCCACTGAATGCTTTCATGAACAAAGAGAAGAAGGGGATGGCACGTCATGGATTTTCAAGATTCAGGAGTTACAGAGGTGTAAAACCTTGTAGTCTTCAAAAGACTTGTGTCTTTACTTATTGTTACCTATATATTTGTTTCACCTGTTAATCAATGCAGTATTCGTGTCTTACTGCAGAGAGGGGTTCCTTTGAGTCTCTTTCGCCTGTGGCATCAGCAGGGGAGCATGAGCTTATGTCTCGCGATGACATTACAATCCATGATTACAGTTATGAAGAACAGTTCTTAAACCAGCCTACAAAGTCTCTCAATGTGCCCCCTGGGAATCATGCTGAATCAGAAAATATAAAATCCAGTGTGAACGTTTTAGAAGATAATGAAAAGCGTGACCCAGAGTTGCTAAATGCAGAGAGTGGCAAAGAAGGAAGTGGAACTCAAGTCCCTGTTAAAGGTGATTCAAATAATCAAGGTGAAGGTGAAAAAGCGGTCTCTGACCGGAATATGTCCTCAGAAGATGTAAGCAGCTATTTGCAGATATCATTGACTCCCTCATTGCAGGAAATATCAGCCAAGGAAGCCAAGGAAAATGGGAATGAGCAGTCTCCTGCACTTATGAGTTCGAAGGATTTGTTTAACGTGCATAAGAGGGTTCTCCATACTCCTGCTCATTCTATAGCTTCTGACCTGGTGGTTGAAGTGTCTGAAGCTGGCTCTCCTCCACCTGCGCTTTCGCCTGCTGATGGAGATTCTTCACATTACGATGGAGATGTAGATAGGGACATTTCTTCAGGCAGTGAAGACATGTCGATGCATGTGTACAAGGTGGAAGATCACGATACAAGATGTTCAGAAGGACAACAGAGTTTAGCTCCTGAAGAAAGCACCCCTGAAGCTGTTGAGCTTGAGCAAGACGTGTTGGATGGATATGAACATACTTCTCAGTCTTCATCTGATGACGATTCTTCCTATGAAAATGTGGTACATCATCTGAATGAAACACTGAAAGCTCGCCTTGGTGACTATGCAGAGTTGTCTGGTCCAGCTTCGTCGGAAAGCAATGCAGTCACGTCTGAAAAGCATTATGAGCAAGAGGCAGGTTTGAATAGGGACACCCCTTGCAGTAGGGAGCTTGATGGAGTTACAAGCCAACAAGCTCATCAAACTGTAGACGAGTCATTACTCCCAGTAGATGGAAAAGGTTCGAGGAATACGGGACATTCTGAAGTTGTGCAGGAAGGAGCTGAGATGAGTAGTAGCTCATTTAATGTGGCATTGTCTAATGCACAACAGGCTCAGGCTGATGAAGAGCTTCCAAAAGACACTTCCTCCAAGTCAGTATTACCTGATATTGACTTGAGTTATCTGAGTATGAGATCAGAGACTCAACCTTCTGAGTTTGTTCTGCCAGACAAACTGCCACATGTCTTTCAGCCTGAAGACTCAATCCCAAGCATGTCTGAAACTCCAGATTTGAAGTTTTCTACTTCTGAAAGGGACACCAAAGAAGCAACTGTGAAGATAAGAGAATATGAGGCCAACGTGGACTCGGCTAAATCAGAGAATCATACCTCAGAAGCGTCAGTAAACGCGATGTTACCGGATACCCAAGGTGATTTGTTGGTGGGATCAGTTTATGCCAATACTGATGAATCTAATAGTCTCGAGTTGAACGTGTCATCTGCTGAATCTTCTCAGAAAAATGTGGCTGATGACTCGCTGAATGTCCGAGAGCCACCAGTAACATCAGAGTTCAGCGTAGATACTCCTGAAGAACATACTGAACAAAAACTTGTAAAATCTACAGGTCCATTCACTGAGGCAGATTCCCAGGATGAAGCTCAAGTGCAAAATAAGTGAACTTCAGATTTACAGTAGCACTGAAATGTGTATTTAGGAGCAGAAGCAGCCATCCCATATGACACGGGTACTCACTATTCTGACAAGATGTGCAATTCAACACTAGTTTTCATCACATACAATGAGAAGAACAAAGGGACGGCTAGTTTTGAAGGACCTTCGAAGTAAAGAAGGCATGCAGCTAGCTAAAAGATAGCAAGGCATGAGCTTGTGGTACAAAATAAGAACCAGGTTTTCCAGTAGCAGCAGGTGAGGAATACCAATACACCATGAAACCTCAAATGAGTGTTCTGTGTTCATTCTTTTATTCTTCAATTCATGAATACATTGTCTGTTTCAAATGATATACGATTTGTATATCATATAAATATCGTGCTTTTAAGTCACTTAAAACTCTCACAGATGTACATTTCATTAACTCTAAGAGATCATTTTTCTCAAGAATTCCTTATCTAACTCTCTGCAGGAATTCAATACAGAGATGCTCAAACAAGCAAAAACTCAAATTGACCAACAACCTCAGACCAGTGGGTAGTGCTTACCAGGTTCCATTTGAAATGCTCCAATGCTCTGCGGCCCAATGTAAGACTCCATCATTCCACTGCCATTACTATGCCACCTTTGTCCAGGCCTGTTCGAGTCAAACCCATATACATCGTTGAAATCCATGGAAGCCAATCCAGTGCCATTGCTTGAACTGCTCCATTGAAAAGGCGGCATCCCTGGTGAGTGTTCCCCAATTGCTATATGGTCAGGTGAATGCGTCTTAGTCTCATTTAGATTTACTATAGTGATATCATGGATGCTTGCTCGCCTCCTGTCTTTCCCTCCTGAATGCTGTCTTAGGAAATACTTCTGCGCATGGCTAGCTACCTGAGTCGGCGTCCTGGTTATCACAAAGTTGCGCGATATGTTCCTCCAATCCCCTTTGCCATACTTCTTCAATCCCAGCAAAAACAACCTGCAGTCCCACATCAAACTCTCATCAGAACTTATGATAATATTTCTCACACATTTGACATATTTTTCTTGTAAATTCTACAGCAATAAACAAAAGCAAGAGACACTGACTTGTGTTCTTCTTCAGTCCATGGAACACCTTTCTTCCTGTCCTGCTCAGAACCACTAGTCTTAACAGAAACCAACCTCTTACTATTTCCACCATTATTAACAAGTACACCAAAACCATTCTGGCTATTAAACTCATCATCATAGCTGCTGCTAATCTGCTGATTACCATTGATCCAATAATCAAGTGTAAAAGCTGATGCTTCTGGTGGATGATGATGATAAGGACTAAAAGTAGTGTATCCATGAGGAAGAGGAACCAAGCCAGCTTCAATACAGCTTACATCAGCCTCAAGCTCTTCATAGTGTTTCAACACATCATTAATGGTCTTTCCAGGGATCATTGCAGCCACTTTCTCCCACTTGTCCGGTGAGTCCTTGTCGTAAATAGCTAGAGCGTTTTCAAACATCTTGTTCTCCTCTAAGCTCCATTTTGGTGTTAGTTCTTGGTAGATTTGCTTCTGACTCAGATTCTGCTGATATGATCCATAGGCAGATGATCTGAGCTCCATCTCATTATTCTCAAACTTCATGGTTGTTGTTCGAGTTATAGAAAGAGAGTGTGAACACTTATCAACAACAACTACAAGGAATCAGAATAATTTAAGGCTCAGCTGATGATGTATTTAAGCTAGAGACACTTTTTTCTCAGTGTTAGCTAGATGTGAGCCCTAGGGCTTGAGAGGTAGCCTAACTATAAATGGCATTAGAAGAGATTGAAAGCAATGAACATTGAGATTATAGAGGCCTATTTCTAGAAACGAGACCACAATGCCTTCCAATAAATGACTCCAAATAATTTCAATACAAGCACTTCTCTCCAACTTAGCTTCTCATTCACAGTCCATATTTGGAAACATGAGAAAAGGACTTCATGAGTGCTCAGAAATGGAAATGAACAGTACATAGACTACTCCCTTAGACTAGACTAGACAAGGCTAAGTGGGTTCTGTGAATCCATGGCACAAACGTATTCTAAACTGCAAAAAGCTGAGTATCAAATTGTGAGTGATTGATAATGGTGGTGGAAATGTAAAGAGGAAAGGTTGGTATTGGAAAGTGGTGGCCTTTGATTGGAGGGTAAGGTGCCCTACCCCTTGTGGTCACACCCCTACATATATGTAAATTCCATTTTATAAATTTGTACAATATTTTACGTTAATCATGCATTTTTATTTAGTGTGGTACATTTCATGCAACCTCTCGAAGCAGATTTTTGAGTACATCGAGGCGTCTCTTCAGGAGAGCTCCACTTGATGATCTACAAACAGCAGAAATCAACGGCCAGGATCGAAAGTTGATTTCCAACTTGAAAGTGGGACCACAAATAGTCTCCAACAAAATTGCTACACGGCTTGATTTCGCTAAAATTTATATCAAAAAATTATAACACGTGTTCAACTCTTATTTGTTAAAAATGGCTGCTGTCAGAATTACCAGCCAATAATGTCGTGGCAAATCAGAAGGGTAGTTTCGTCATTTGGATGTCTGTCTTGTTGACGTGCAGTGCATCGAAATCTAATTAGCTGTATTCACGTGGGGATATATTTATAGAAATCCCAGACCCGACAGACAACTTGTTTCCGCCTATAAATAATCAAACCCTAATCCTTATTAATCACCTACTAATTTATTAGTAACTAACGATACATTTCTGTATTTATTTTTGCATTATTTTACTACAAATTTTCATGCTAAGATGATTCATTGCATCTCTAGCAGCAAAGACACTCTACCCTATTTTTTACAATTTAAATTTTCGGCGGATCTAAACGCAGTGCTAAAAAGCGAGATAACTTCCAATTAACTGATAATTAGGTTATGATACGTGTGCCTAAAATGATCATTAATGAGCATGCGCGTGCATAGTCGAATGGCCGTATCATAGACCTAAGATTCATATTTTAAATGTTGTAAATCGATCATCACATGCCACATCTCATCGGAAATACAAGAAGCTCTCTCCCTCCCTCCAACTGATTCTTAAAAAATATGTTTCTTCATGCGTACTTGTCGATCTCGTGTCTCGTCTTTCAACTCGGCTAATGCGATCTTTCGCTGTCTTTTTGTCACGTCTAGTCTTGTTTTTAACTTCAATATTCAGTTTCTTGTTCAGTTGATCTCCATATTGTTGTTTAGTTAAATAGCTTTGTTGGAAGTTGGTACCGTTTGCTTGATATTGATTAAATTAATCGAAAAGGACCAAACAAGTTAAATAGCTCCTCCAAAGTTGTCAATATTTAGGTATAACTTTGTATAGCTCTTCAAGCCATTAATCAATTCAATTGCTATTTTTTTCTTTACGTAATCTCAAGTTTATATATTCAAAAATATTGTTTAAAAGGAAAAAATAATGAAACATAAAATTGTGTAATAATAATAATAATTTGATAATAATTATTAAAGTGATTTGACGGCTTTCTATTGGCTCTTGGGAGGTCTGATGGGATGGGTGGCGTTTGCGAAAAAAGAATAAAACACTTGGAATAATGGATCATGAGTAGTTGTTGGAAATGATGAGTCATTGTTATATTTAATTCAAAGGTGAATAAATAATTGATGAATTAAAATGTGTGTGTGCAATCGTAGCTCGACATTTTAAGTTGTCCATTAAAGGAAAGATTCCTCTCAACTTGTCTGGCAGCCAAACCAAACA
Organism: Sedum album; assembly: GCA_006409495.1. Taxonomy (NCBI): domain Eukaryota; kingdom Viridiplantae; phylum Streptophyta; class Magnoliopsida; order Saxifragales; family Crassulaceae; genus Sedum; species Sedum album. The sequence goes on along the minus strand of QZGG01001291.1, from coordinate 57,449 downwards.
CCACGCTAGAGAGACTACCACATAATCTTCACATCTCAAACAGCAACGGTGTTTGTGCAATCTGGCTAAAAACAATAAAATACATTACTTTTTGTAAACGGACGATAAAATATAAGTAAAATTGTATTCTCTTTGTCCCTCAGTGTTTGTTCGCTTTAATTATTTTATACCTTGTAAATAATCAGAAAAGTGGACACTCTTTATGAGACAGCGGGAATATTATTTCAAAATACTTTATTTGATTTAGCTTACTATGTTCTCAACATTGTCATTTTTATTGTAACCAAAAAAAACATTGTCATTTTTATTACCCACTTTTAACAACTGGATTTATTAGTGTATAATTTGAATACAATAAAGTTGCAATATTTCTGATAACGACATGATCAATTACAAGAGCCCATTAAGTAAACCATCGACCCATAATTATTGGGCTTTGGAATGAATAGGCTTAACATCTACGGCTCAAAAAGTTGAATCCAACCAAATCGCCAGAAGGCTCGATTGAAGCCGACCGACGCAAAGCTGAGGTCTCATCGGAATGGTTCGGAAAAGACTCGATGTCCTTTTTCCAAAACCAAATGGCTCGCGGCTTTGACCAAAGTCATTCGCATCTAAATTACAAAGTTAAAGAGGTGAGTGACTGAGAATGGAAAACGCGAAGTTGATTCTGAAACCGGATTCGGTGGAGTTCGAGCGAATCTTTCCGAATGACACCGATATCCTCGTCACCAGAGGAAAGCACTGTTTCTACGAAGATTTCGCGCTGCGAGGGATCCGAGTCGATCGTTTCGAGCCTGGTTTCGTCGCCTGCACTTTTACAGTTCCTGCTCGTCTCGTGGTATGACTAAACCCTAAATCGTAGTTTTGTGTGGTCATGTTTGACGAATAATCGTAGTATTATGCATAAGCTTCTGATTTGCTTCATCTGTTTAGGCTAAGGGTACTGATGAAACAACTGTAAGCACGAAAGAGTTCGTTCGATCTTCGTAAATTGTTGCATTGTAGTGTGACAGAAACTTGAAATTTGAGGATTACCAAAAATGCATGAATTGGTTTCATGGACCACTCGTGTAATAAAAGATAATCTTGTAGACACGATTAAGGATGCTTTGAGCTATATCTGAATTTGGTTGGTTTGCAAGTTGTATAGGTATTTAGTTGAATTTGGATTTGTTTTGCTCGAGTATGTAATTCTGTTTACTTTAAGAGAATTATTAAACTAAATTGGCTCTGATCTAAAAGGCATTTTCTGATCTGATTTATCCCGTTCAGGACAGGAATGGAAATATGTCTCCAGGAGCTATTGTAAACTTAGTCGATGAAGTTGGTGCTGCTGCTGCAATCCAATATGAGGGGCAGCCAATCCCTGTTTCAGTGGACATGTCGGTTTCCTTTTTGTCCTCTGCAAAGGTCAATGTAAGCAAGCTTCTATCTGATAGTCCTCTTTTTTAAAATAAAATCGAGCTTTGCTTATATAAGTTATCATTATTTTAGATTGTCATTCAGGAGTAAAACTGAGAGAGTTAAAGAAAGCTTCAGACAAGAAAACGGTTCTAATTTATCTGTATATAAAATTGCAGGAAGAGCTAGAAATTACCTCAAAGCTATTAGGCCTAAAGGGAAGTTACTCAGGAACAGTTGTTGTCCTTCGGAGCAAATGTACAGGAGAAATTATAGCAGAAGGTCGACATTCCTTATTCAGCAAATCCAACAGTAGGCTCTGAATGTTTTCATATCTTACTCAGCTTTCACTTATCTCGCACTACTGTCGGATTTAGGTACTCTAGCAGCCATTCCCGTAAGTCATAATCAACTCTCGTTATGCCATTCTAGTGTCCAGGTGTTGCCAAGTTTATAAATCATAAATGTTGGACGGTCGAAACTGGCACACATAATCAAGTACCCTTCTACTGCAACGAACGGTTCATACTTCGCATGATCCTCGCCGTTGGCAGAAACCTAAACACTCGTGTTCAAACACCGCTGATCACATCATGTAAGTTGGGGCTTTCGACACATACAACGTGACAACTAGGGGTCACTTTGTCTGGTACATGTTGAAAATATCTCCAGCATGAATTTCGTTCGCAGCCCTGCAAGCAGAAGCCTGAATGCGACACGTATTAATACACTCCACATGACTCCCACCACCCATCAAAGATATTTTATCCTACCAGATCTAGTCTAACAAACCGTATCACCCGAGCCAACTTTACGTATTTCTCACTTCAAAATTAAACGAACCGTCCAATTGAACCGACACCTCAATGAATGAACGAGATACGATCTTTAATCGGAGATTTGATAACCCCGATATTTTCTCAACTTCACTATCAACTTTTTTGCGGATGATCTTCGCTTGTTTGTATCGCCGCAGCATTTCTCTCATCCTTTATATTTACACAACTCGAGTCCGTCAATAGCGTCCTCGGTTCGTTTGAGTAACGATCCCCTGGTGAGCGCTTCTTAATTTCAGTGACTTGAGTGATTTACTCTACTTTTGTCTACTGATCGTTCCGCTGGAAATTGATTTGTGCTTTTAGTCGTTGATTTCAAAACCAGTAACAGACTAACATTTATTGGATTGTTTAGTTAATCGATTTTTGTTCGGAATTTGAAATTGATTTGCTAGGAAAGGAGAAATGGCGACTGCTGGAGAAACTAATGGAACCAAGGTGAAAGCAGCTCCTGTGAAAGTGGAAGCTGTTGCGCATCCTTTGGCAGAAAATGCATCTGAGATTGCGTCCAATATAAGTTATCATGCGCAGTACAGTCCGCATTTTTCGCCTTTTAAGTTTGAGCCGGAGCAAGCATACTATGCTACTGCTGACAGTGTGCGAGATCGTCTTATTCATGTACGATATCTTTTGACCAGCTAATATCCAGTTATTTACAGTTTTATAGGGATATAGTTTAGGCCTCATGCGTGGGATAACCGGATAAACGTAAGACTGAGAGTCATTGCTTTGAAGTGACGGTTGTGTGCTTATGAGTGATTATCTGCCATTTAGTGAGATTGTTAACCAGATTGGTTAGAATAAGCTGCGAAAGAATTTGTTGCAGATCATAATGATTGCAGATTGAGCGAATAATTTTTGAAAATATTTTGTGAAAAAAATTACTAATATATTCAAATGATGTGGACAGCAATGGAATGAGACCTATCTCCACTATCACAAAGTTGATCCGAAGCAGACATATTATTTGTCTATGGAGTATCTTCAAGGTAGAGCATTGACCAATGCCATTGGAAATTTGAATATTCAAGACGAATATGCTGCTGCCATGAATAAATTGGGCCACAAACTTGAAGATATCACTGAGCAGGTAATAGATGCAACACAATCCAAATGAAGTGTAGCTATTGGAACCATCAGTTTTGCAGATTATTAAGTTGTATGTGATGACTCATTTTTCTAAGCGATTGGTTGATAGGAGAAAGATGCAGCCTTGGGTAATGGTGGTTTGGGAAGGCTGGCTTCATGCTTTTTAGACTCCATGGCTACACTAAACTTGCCTGCATGGGGCTACGGGCTGAGGTACAGATACGGCCTTTTTAAACAGAGGATCACTAAAGAGGGCCAACAGGAAACTGCAGAGGATTGGCTAGAGGTTTGCATTGTACTTTTATTTAGAAAACATCCTATTCTGTATGAGTTGTGAATGACCTCTTCTAGAAACGTGCAGAAATTCAGTCCATGGGAAGTTATCCGGCATGATGTAATTTTCCCAGTAAGATTCTTTGGTCAAGTTCAAGTTAGTGCTGATGGATCGTAAGTACCTTTTCAAGCTTAACTTCCTTTCATTAGGCAACCATATTCTTTTTTCGGGATCTCTCCATTTCAAACTGCAAATAATGCAGACGAAGTTGGATTGCCGGAGAAGTGGTGCAAGCTTTGGCATATGATGTGCCGATTCCTGGGTACAAAACTAAGAACACCAATAGTCTTCGTCTGTGGGAAGCAAAGGCTAGCGCCGATGATTTTGATCTGTTTCAATTCAATGATGGGCAATATGAATCTGCCGCACATCTTCATTCAAGTGCTCAGCAGGTTGGCTAATAGTTAAAACTTTCACTTTTTTCTAGAAGATTGCATGACACTTTGTCTGCAGTGCTGTCTTTGCACTTTACGGGAGACTGCAAGAAGGCTGATTATCACGGCCCAAACAGTGACAAGCATTAATATCTTCCATGGGTTAACAGTTTTTCTTGACTGCAGATTTGTGCTGTTCTGTACCCTGGGGATGCTACAGAAAATGGGAAACTACTAAGGCTGAAACAACAGTATTTCCTATGCAGTGCATCTCTCCAGGTAATTTAGTATCTTTAACACTTACAAGTTGGCAATGTGAGATGTGTGCATATTTCAGCAGTTCGGGCTCCTATATGTAATTGAGTATCATTTAGTCTCGTTTGTTAATTGTTATGTTTTTCCCTCCATCCTTTTCCAGTAAGCTGATGTCGAGTTACTGTAGGACATTATTTCAAGATTCAAGGAAAGAAAGGGTGAAAACAAGTGGCAGTGGTCTGAGTTTCCCGAAAAGGTGGCAGTGCAACTAAATGATACTCACCCCACCCTCGCAATTCCAGAACTCATGCGTTTACTCATGGATGTCGAGGGACTAGGATGGGATGAGGCTTGGAATGTAACGACAAGGTAAGACTGGTCATGGTTGTGTTGGGAAGTAATTACATGATATGCACCAATACCTAGCTGATGGTCTGAAAAATAACAAAACAGAACTGTTGCCTATACAAATCACACTGTCCTTCCAGAAGCACTTGAGAAGTGGTCTCAAGCTGTAATGTGGAAGCTTCTTCCTCGACACATGGAAATAATTCAAGAAATTGACAGACGGGTATGCTTCTAAATATAACCCCGGTCAATCTTATGGCTCATACCATTCAGTGACTAAAGTTGTTACTTTGTGCAGTTCATTCAACTAATAAACTCTACCAGACCAGATCTTGAAAGCAAGCTTTCTAGCATCTGTATAATGGATAACGATCCTAAGAAGCCAGTTGTTCGGATGGCAAACCTTTGTGTGGTTTCAGCACATACAGTAAGTAAACATCCTTCATATATTCACTTATTGATGTGAATATGCCAAACCCTTGTACTGGTCATATGCGTTTATATTTTGTGTATTTTAGTATGACTTTTATTCGTCGCCTTCGAGTGTAATATACTAATGGCTGTTATACAGGTAAATGGTGTTGCTCAATTACACAGTGACATCTTGACGTCAGAGCTCTTTGCAGACTATGTTTCTATATGGCCAACTAAATTCCAGAATAAAACAAATGGCATAACCCCCCGCCGGTGGCTTCGGTTCTGCAGCCCTGAGCTTAGTAGCATCATTACCAAATGGCTGAAAACTGATGAGTGGGTTACCAATCTTGATCTACTAACAAATCTTCGGCAGGTAAATAAATATTGAATGAAATGTATGTTTACCATTACCATTCTCCTCACTGCAGAAAATTCTACTTCTTTTTTAGTTTGCTGAGAATGATAGTCTCCAAGCCGAATGGGCTGCAGCTAAGATGGCTAACAAGCAGCGTTTAGCTCAATACATGTTGCAAGTCACTGGTGTTCAAATAGACCCTAACAGTTTATTTGACATACAAGTCAAGCGCATCCATGAATACAAGAGGCAGCTCCTAAACATTTTGGGAGCAATCTACAGGTACAAGAAATTGAAGGTATGGACCTCAATTTATTGACAATGGTCACTCGTTCTCTCTTTTATTATGTTCTTATAGTGCCTCATGTGCGTGTATGCATTGTGACGTTCCGTTCTGAGCCTGTAAAAATACATTGGTAGAGTTGTTTTAACAATCAAGGCATCCCATCAATATTCAAATGACACTTTATGTCATTGAGTTTCAGTGTTACTATTTTCAAAAATAGATTTTTTTATTGGAATTTGGATGCTTCAACAGGAGATGAACCCAGACCAGCGGAAAACGATGACTGCAAGGACCATTATGATTGGAGGAAAAGCGTTTGCAACTTACACAAATGCTAAAAGAATTGTGAAATTGGTCAATGACGTTGGATCAGTGGTAAATAATGATCCTGATGTCAATGAGTACCTCAAGGTGAGGAAGTAACTTTATCATTGCAGTCTATATATCCTGATGGTGATGATATGTAGTCTTTACATATAACTTTTATGCATATCTTTTTCTGTCGTCTACTCAAATGAATAACTATTTACTTTCAGTAATCAATAAATATATGTTTATCATGTTTCAGGTGGTGTTTGTGCCAAACTATAATGTTTCTGTGGCTGAAATGCTTATTCCAGGCAGTGAGCTTTCGCAACATATAAGCACAGCAGGCATGGAAGCAAGCGGTACAAGCAATATGAAATTTGCACTCAATGGCTGCCTCATCATAGGCACATTGGATGGAGCCAATGTGGAAATCAGGGAAGAGATTGGGGAGGACAATTTCTTTTTGTTTGGGGCAACTGCAGATCAAGTGCCTAGGTTGCGTAATGAAAGAGAAGCTGGACTGGTAATTCATCGCTACCTCAGTTTTTTGTTTGGAGAATTGGTTTTTGGTATTCGACAACTGCTATAACTTCGAGTACTTCAATTGTTAGCCAATGCCCTGATGCTTTCTGTTTGAACATAATATACTTTGTCCTTTACAAGCTTTGGCCAGATGGGATGCATGTCTGCTTTCAATTGCTGTTTTTTTGTCTGGAAAATCTATTTATCGTAGTCCTTTTATGTAAACACAGTTCAAGCCAGATCCAAGGTTTGAAGAGGCGAAGCAATTTATTAGAAGTGGAGCCTTTGGTAGCTACGATTACAATCCCCTCCTCGACTCACTGGAAGGAGATTCTGGTTATGGTCGTGGGGATTACTTCCTTGTTGGGTATGATTTCCCAAGTTACATGGATGCTCAAGAGAGAGTAGACCAAGCCTACAAGTATGAGCTTAATCCCTGCCTTCCTATTCAGATGACTTGCAAATACATTTTCTTTCTTTTTACCTAATCTTGACATATGGATCATTGCAGAGACAAGAAACGATGGCTAAAAATGTCTATCATGAGCACAGCTGGGAGCGGCAAATTTAGTAGTGACCGCACTATCTCACAGTATGCCAAGGAAATATGGAATATCGAACAGTGCCCTGTCCCTTGAATCACTCTGGCGTCTTTGTGCACAGCTGCTACTTCAGTGGCACTTCAACTCGGTATCAGGCAGCATACTGACTAGTATCTATTCGGTGAATAAAAGCAGCTATGTGCTTATCTGCTATGTAACCCCTTTATACACTTTGCATCAGCTTTTCAACAATCTTCCCTACAAGTTAAATTTTACTGATGCCTATCCAAAAACAACGCCGCACCCAAAAAACCAAGCTCAATCTACCTTAGAAAACTCCTACAGAATAGACCAAACCTCCTACTTGCAATCAGACTGTTGCATGTTCGAAATTCCAGTAATCAAAGATTTTGGAACCATTGGGCTGCAAATGGGCTTATTTATTGGTCCGGATATATTTTACCAAACAAATTTCCCATTTCCAATTGAGCCCCTCCCTCGTTGCTTCATCCTTAAACCCTAATTTTGCTTCTTACTCCTTTCGATTCTTCTCGGTTTAACTTCGCGTTTGATTCAAACTCCTCGATCTTCGTAGCGGTTAGTCATCAAACTGAATGCATTCCGATTGCGTAATTGATTGGTGATGATATGTATTTCGTTGTTGTTGATTACTTTGTTTATTGCTTTCTGGCATTTGTTGAGCGAATTGTTCCTTGTTCAATTATTGGATTCTTTTACTGAATGTTAAATTTGTTTCAGGTAAGAAATGGCCGCACCTGGGATGGATAAAGAACAGGTACTTTTTCAAAGCTGTGTTATGATTGGTCGAATAGTTGTGTAATGAAGCTTGTTAGAGTCTGATTGGCTTTATGCTTGCAGATTTTTGGTATGGCTGAGAAGGAGATGGAGTACAGAGTCGAGTTATTTAACAAGTAAGGTTTCTGAGAGTTGTGTGATATATTTGTAGGTTGATTTACGATGAAATAATATAATAGTTGTATGTAAGTATTTAAATTTTCGTTGCAAGTATAGTTTGTATAGCTTTAATGCAGTACTTTGCAGTTTGAGGTTTCATTAATTCAGTAGTGTGTTGCATAACTCTATGTCTACTCTCTTTGTATTTGTTCTCACAAACCATTTTCAGGTTGCAACTTTTTCCATTGGAGTGTGTGTAGTGTTAATTGGTGGGATTTCAATTCATTTTCTGCCTGTTGAGCTTTGTTGTTTTCGTGTCGTGAAATGTGGGATATTTAAGTTTCACACGTTCCTGCTTAGCATCTGTAATGTGTATGCTACTACGCGTCTACGCCTATGGTCTAGTGTATGTCTTACCTACCAATATTTCGCATTTAGACCATATGGTCATTGGCACATTGATTAAAGAGTTGATTCCGCTGGTGGTAAATTGTCGTGCCAGAAGTTTCCCATCATTGATTTAGAGGATTTAGCTGTTATGGTAGGCGACTGAGAATACATTGGGTTGGCGTTCATCCCTGAGAGCTGGGGACGTCTTATATTTATAAGATGAATGAATTAAGATTGAACTGTTTATCACCCATCTATAGCATCTTGTTTCAGTTTGACTTGCTGACAATCTGTTGATCCGTCACTTAAACCAGCAATTAATTCCAGGCACTAGCATAGATCAGAGTACTGCACCATACTTTCATCATTAATTGTTCTTTAACATCTGTCGTACTGTTCTTTCAGGCTCACTCAAACTTGCTTCAGCAAATGCGTTGACAAGAAGTAAGGACTTTAAATTCTCCTCTTGTTTGTTTTACATGTCTCAAAGTCCAGATGATATAAATAAATGCTAAATTTTCATTTTTCAAAATTCACTATGCTTTTGTTAATTCAGGTACAAGGAGAACGAACTCAATATGGGTGAGAACACATGTATCGATAGATGCGTTGCAAAATATTGGCAGGTATGCATCCAATTCATAGCATTCTTTTATATGACATTGTCATAGTTCACAGTGAATGTTGTACACCCTCACAATAAATTACCAAATGTCCATTTACTATCCAATAAACGAGTCACTATCATTCTTGCTACCTCAGGTGACTAACCTGGTCGGGCAGCTTCTTGGTTCTCAGCGGCCAATGTGATTCTCGAGATAACATCATTGCGCAGTTATTTTCTTATCTTTGCAACGATCTGACGTATTGCTGCTCAAAAAATAATGCATCTCGTCTTGATAACTTTAAGAGCCACATTTTGTTCTTAGGGTAACATGTTCCATGGCTGATCAATGCCTATAGTGTACCGTATAATGGTTTATTCATCAGTGACTTTTTTTGTCTTCATTGAATTTACTGTTTGTTACACTGACAAAAGAACGAACTGCCTGGAGATTTGAAGTCCTTTTTAATAGACATAATTTAATCGAGAAACACATGAACACAATTCTGAAACAACAAACAGCCATGGCCAACGATGTTGTAGTCAAATGGCTAAAATAGGTACGAAGGGCTGCGAACTGGAAAACTAATGCACGGGTTTCAAGGATAGGACCTTTTGGCGTCCAAATCTTGACCGTATTTGAGTGTTTCCTCAGCATCATTTTCCATTCCAAGACTAAAAAGAGCGACTGCTTGTAGGTAAAGGGCTGTAGGCCATTCAGGAAAGACTAGTTGTGCTTGCATTGCATCCCTCAGAGCTTCCTGTGGTTTTTCAATCATCAAGTAGCACAAACAACGTCTTGCCAATGCTGTGGGTGATGCCGTTGTCCGACTATCAATGAACTGTAAAAAAGAAAATTTAATGGTGATAGCTAATAGCACTCGAGGAGTTATTAACCCACTGGCTGAGTTTGGTTTGTGGTATACAAGTCATTCAGCCTTCTACATTTTGCAACTCATGTGGAACACTCTGGAAAAATTGACTTACATCAGTATAACTAGTGACCGCAGTGATGAAATCTTTGACCCGGAAGGCCCCGTCAGCTCGCCTCTTGGAGCTCAATGTATCCTGTATTTTATTGGTCCACATTTGAAAGGATACCTGCAAAAATACAAAGGGAAGTAAGATGATTCCAAGAACAGCAACCAAGACTGTTTTATAAAGACTGACAATGACAATGCAAAGAAGGAATGCTTGATCCAGTATTTACATAAAAATTAATGTAACGTTGATCCAGAAGAAAGCACTAACCTCTGTTGCGATTCCTGCGTCATCCTCGTAGCCAATCTTTTCTAATATCTCATGAATTGCAGTGAGGTCTCCTCTAGAACAAGCTTCCCCAAGAGGTGACATGGCTTTGGTTGGGGAGGCTAATCCATGAGCGATGCCCAACAAAGCATGTGAGGGAGCCTGAGCAAGTATATGAAATGAATCATTTAAAGTATTCTACTCAAGACTGTTTTTATTTTCACGCTCAGGTAGCAATAACCAACCTCAGTCTCTTTCTGAAGCGGAACGAGAGAACTAAGAAGTGCCTTCGTATTTGGTCTGTCTCGAGGTTCATACTCTAGACATCGAGATGCTAATCTAACTAATTCGGTTTTGTCACCATTCAAAACATTAGCATCTAAGCAAGAATCCATCAGCGCTGCATAGTTCTTTCCACGTATCAGATCAAGTGCCTGTAAGGTGACACATTTGCATATTGATATCTGCTTCGAGGAACTAAAGATCGAACTAAAGTTCTATAACAAAGTCAGTTCAAGCCACTTAAAAGATAGAGCAAAACTTACATGACTCGGAGGTATATGTTTGCCGCTAAGAAGATCAAGCAACAAAGTTCCGAAGCTATAGACAACACTTTCAGGTGTCACTCTTCCTGAGCAGAATCAGGTCAGCTTTGTGTTAGCATTTATCATTAGGAAAGCCATAGAAGATGTGAATGTGACAAGGATCATAAAACAGAAAAGCTTACCAGTCTTCAAATATTCGGGTGGAGTAAATGCCAAATTTGTGCTGTAACTCTTGCCATCTCTGCTATTTTTCATCAATCCAAAGCACGATAATCGTGGGTTACCATCCTGAGATAGAGTCCAATAAGCGAGAATTCAAGAAAAATGGATACACAGATCAATAATAAAATGAAAAAACCCATAGAAAACATAACGAACCTTATCAAATAATATTCGATAAGCATTAAGATCATGGTACAGCGCCCTTCCTTTACCGCTGCAATAATCGAGGGCTTGTGCAAGAAAATATGCAACTCTCATCCTCATAGCCCATTTCATTGGCTGTGTCTCCCCTGCAATAGCCGTCCAAAGTCCAAACATACTAAAAACCAGATACATCCCTAATTCCTACAATGTAAATGCACACAAACAATCTTACAGTGAAACAGATGCTTCGACAGTGTCTCATAAGGCATAAATTCGGCGACCAGCAGTCGCTCATCTCCTACATAGCAACATCCAATCAGATTGGCCAACTTGTTACTCCTCAACTGCCCAACGGCTCTAGCTTCATCCTAGGATAAAAACACATGTGCAGAACCTTTTACAACATGTTGATGATGCGAAACAATAAGAGGAGCTATATACAACAGAGACACTAACCAAGAACTGGCGGGCATCAGGCCAAGCAGACTTATGAAAGCGCTTAATAGCAATCCATACATGATCATGATCATCATCCTCTTCCAGCTTTCCTTTGTACACAACATTAGGAGATTTCTCACCGTGCTCAGAGACAATGTTGTCCCTACTGAAACCATCCGTGGCCTCCCTCAGCTTGTCCAAACTGTACTCTTTGAAAGTAGGTTCAATCGATGGTGGTCCAACTTCTTCTGGAATCCACAAGATAACAAAACACAAAACTCAACAAACCTAAAAATCATATTTTCTAAAAAAATGAGAAAACGATGAAAATGCCTGAAAGAGGTTTGGAAAGATGGAGATGAGATTTGAAGCCAGCGTGCCAGAAACAAAACCCTAAACTGGAACACCCAGCCCCCATTTCCAAACCCTAGAAATGTTGATAGAAAAAGATGGTTGACGAAGTAAGCTGCTCTCTTCTGCCTCTCTACTATTCCACGCTCCTTCAAGCTGAATACGACACAAGCAGAGGTTTAGGGCTTTCTCACGTGATCCGTCTCCGATTCGTCCTCTCTATCATCATCAGCAGCACACGACACAGATTCGAATCGTAAAACAGAAATTAGTAAATATATAAATAATTGTTTTTGTACCTTCAGTCGGTCAGACAAGTCAACATCGTACTACTGCTTGCACACTCATCATCATCGCCACCACCAACACACTCTACAACTTCATCTTCCTCGTTTTTCTTCTCTGTTTAATTTTAAATATAATTAATCGCGTTTGAAGGCGCGTTGCATCCAACCGTTTAGATAGACACGTGTCGTTATCTGAGTATTTAGGTTGTTAAGTCTACTTGTTATTTTCCTTAATTTTTGCTAATAAGGATTATAATCTAATCTACTTATACTTTGGTCAATTTTGACAACGCTCGGTTAGGTGAGATGCTCGATATTTAAAGGTATGTGGTGTGGTGGGCCGTGTTTGGTCGAGGCCCAACAAGCCGGACACACACTACTGGGCCATTTGGTAACTCTTCTAGTTAGCCCAATAAGAATTTAAGTCTGAATAATCATTTACTGAAGAAAAAATTTGATTAATTTGATTTAGATATAAATTATGATTGATTAATCTGAAACACTAATCACAATCTCAACGACAAGTATTAACTACGAAAGGTACAATGTCCAGTCTTTCAAACCAAACTCCACGCCAGGGACAGTGATCCCCTGCTTCGCATTTAATTGTGTATCATTGATTCAACGGTCAGGATTTAACATGAACAGATACACGAATGATATGATGACACGTGGAAGTATGACTCTGTGTTTAGCGCGGCAGGAGACAAGTCAATGCAGTTTTTGTCGAAGAGTAAGACGAGTTCAAGACACCATAAGATCGTAAACCGAATCTGGCCACAAGTTCAAAACTTTATCAACGAATTTTCAATTCAGCGAAAACCCAGTTGACGGAATGGATCACGAGCATCATCACACGATGGACGGGACCAAAACCACCACGACGATGCCTCCACACAAAATGATGATGCACATGACGTTCTTCTGGGGATCTCAAGCTGAGATTCTGTTCTCAGGATGGCCAGGAACTAACAAAGGGATGTATATTTTATCCCTGTTTGTGATCTTCGCTTTGGCGGTTTTGGTGGAGTGGATTTCACACAGTAATTTTATCAAACAGGATGCGGGCAACAAGTCAGCTGGGCTGTTACAGACTCTGCTTCATGGGCTGAGGATGGGGTTAGCTTATCTGGTTATGCTGGCTGTCATGTCCTTCAACGCTGGGGTTTTTCTGGCGGCTGTTTGTGGCCATGTTGTCGGATTTTTTATTTTTGGAAGCAGGTTCTTTAAGAAGTATTCTCCTGCTGAGGGGAAGACTGTTGATTTGCCTCCAATGAGCTGCTGAAACAATACTATGGTTTCAGATTGCAATTTTTTGTGGAATGTGGATTATATTTTACTTTCCGAATTCTGAATAAGATGATGATCGTCATAAAGTTGAAGTCTTTAATAGGAGTACTTGTCTTTATAGGAGTACTTTATGTATAGTTTGTTTGATTGGCTTGTTACTTTTTAGAGTGTTTTGCTTGATACCTGAATCAAATATAACTGTTTTTGTAAAGATCTCGATTTGTTTATGGGGAAGTTACAGACATATGTTGCGTGTTGTTCTCTAGTCTTGTTCTAAGTGCGAGTTGCGAGCGTTCTGCAGTACAGTATTTTTTGTGATTGTGCGAAATTCAGCTGATGTAGTGATACTAAATGTTTCTGGCTCTTTAAAAGTCAGTCATTATATCCCATGAAAAGTCAATTATCTGGTTTGTCAATTTTGTCGAGAATAAGTGAAGGTATATATTTGTGGCTTGAGATTGCTTTTCATACAGTTGAGGCATTCAATCAGCAATATTTTATGGAATGGAATGATATGATTTAGTGGTTCCTCAAGAATCAGCCGACAGCTGACCTAGTTTCAGCTGGCCAATATGCAGAAGTGTTCCCCAGCTGACCTGGAATTCAGTCTGACATTTAAGCTTTGATGTATCTGGGATCAAATTGTGAGTATTTACATGGAATTTATGTTTTATCGGTTACATTTTTGTTAGAATAAATTTTGTGTGTGTATTGATCATAGTCAAATAACTGCGAGATTGTTTGAATGAATTGTGTATGAGGTATGCCAGCACGTTATTTTTGTTATGATGCAGTAGATTGTGTTCCTTTATGCTCAGTACTATAAACAATTAACGCATAATCAACAGATCGTGTTTGCAGCTCGACACAGTGCAAATATAGCATAACACAAGTGAGAGTGCGAAGGAGAGAAGTATGATCCACTTTTAAGGGCTGAAGGTAATGCTTCTATTTTAAATGCAGAATTAGACAAAGTTTTATACTTCTATATATTCATAAAAATAGTTACATCTATTCTAATACATAGGCTTATTAAAATTTTCATATAGTTTGATTGGCGGCTTAAAATGGTGCATGTTTTATATAAATTTGGTGGCCTTAGCCTGACTGAGATTACTTTGCTCACAGTTGAGTAACTAACAATGGAGGCAAATAAGGAGTCATTGCCATTGAAACAGACAGCTGCAGCCTGCGCAGCTTGTATGGTCAGAAATGGGTCATTTTTAACATCAATTAAGTCGTTGTAGTATTGTTTTTTTGGTGCAGTCAACGTTGAAACGCTACGCATGCTTTTTGTTCTGGAATCTGATTCGTGATGTTGCATGATTCCTTAGATGCCCTACATTTGTAGTTCTGTCCAAAAGGTAGACCAAATTCAGATTCCAAGCGATCGTGAGAAAACATCTTTGCATAGATGTAAACGTAAAGGCGGTCAACAACAATACGAGTAGTAGGATTACAAGCAAATTGTTAGTGTAGGATATACCCAAGGATGACATCTTTTCATGAAAACTCATTCTTCCAACTACAACAAGATCACACATCACAAGGAGCGGTAGCTAGCAAGCTCAACTCTGCTTCCCTGTGATCATTTCTCTAAAACTCGCACACGCGACGAACCCATACGAGTAGATATCGCAATATATTGTAAAGATAGTTGCTTTATAAACCCTACTACATATTTCCATAACACTAGCACTAGCACCAGCACCCTCCCTATGTTATAACACCTTTCTCCGTCCGTGGTAGAAGAAGGTTCTAACTTCTAAGGTCCAAGGACAGACACGAAATCCTGCAGGAATAAATTTGAACAAAGTACAACACATACAAATGTAAGTCTTGGTAAGGGGATTGTATCAAAAACATTAACTTAGATTTCTGTGTTTATACCTTTGCAAATAGACAGGAACTCTGTCTTCCTTGGACCGGCAAGGTTCTAATAATAAAGAGAACCTGCGTACACGGTAATAAATCGGAATCAGATTATGTTTGCAGAGATTAGAATTGTCATGATAGATATAGTTTAACCACAACCAACCTTGCCACCAATTTCCTCTAGACGCTCCCTGTGAATTGTTCCCATTGGAATCATCGTCTTCTTTGTCCTTCTCGTACTGCATCAAACACCATGAATGTATACAAACATTACTCCTAGTTCATCTTAACAAGGGTTAATTATGAGTAGGAGTAGAACTGTAGAAGTGTAGAACACAATCAATACACTTACGCTAGTGCGTGGTCCAGCGGAATTAGTGGTGGTGGAGCTGGAGGAGTATACTTCTTGTCCACCATAATAGAGTGATGAACTCAGGTGACAAGGCTGCCCTTTTTCTAGCTGACCCATTCCTGCAATTTACTCGCACAACAGATCCCTCAAAACCCATTCAAATGATCTATTCTAATCTAAAAAAACACATGTTAAAGATGCGATTTTTATCAACCTGAAGATCCCTTTTTAGATCCCCAATCCTGTTGCTGGCCCTGTAAATCAAAATCTCAGTTGTAACAATCCAACATATCTTACAACAACCTAAAGGTCTGATCTTTAATGTGAAAATTATGATGAGAGGATATACACTCACAGTGCCTTCTTGAGAGAACATGGATGCAAAGATCCCGGCAGAGGATGATGATGATCTCTGGGACTCACCAGACCCAAAAAGCTCAGAAGTGAACGAAGAAGAAGATGATGACGAACCAGATTTCTTCTGTCCCTCCATTGATTCAAATTCAAAATAGATCTAAGCAAAAAAAGCAGACTATTTCACCACACGACCAAAAATCTCTTCAACTTCCTTAAAGCTTCTTTTTTGTCTCTGAAACCTGACAAACAAACTGAGATTGATGAACAGCAGAATACAAACGAGAAACAGAAAAAACCAAATGGATAAGACTTGAAGTCTGAAGAAATAAGCAGCAGAATTTAGCAGTGTCAGCTGACACAGAGAAAGATGGGACGAGAGGAGGGACCCTCCAACAGACCTCACGTGCAGCTCTTCTGTTCTGGAGATCTGAAGATGGCTGAGAAAGGCTGTGCTTTTTTAGTGTTAGTTGGGGATCTTTGAGTGCATAGATTCCTCCGCTTTTTTCGAACTCTGTAGATTCTTCAGGGATTTAACTGTTTTATTTTACTATCACGACAGAAAATAGGAGAGAAATATAATTATTTTTGCAGTTTTGTTTTTTGAACTTATCTTTTAGTATTTTATTTATGGAATTATAAATTACCCTCCCGTCCCCTTAAGTTTGTCCAAAAGCATATATTTCACGGTATTTAAGGTAGTAATGAGTGTAAAATGTGTGGTTGAGAATGAAAGATTTAAAAGAATTTGAAAGGAAAGATAAAACATGTGGTTGTGAATGAATGAAAATAGACAAACATTAAGAAAAGTGGACAAACATTATGAGACAAAGAGAGTAAATGAGTAAGTATTCATATATTTTGACCAACTTAAAGAAAATGATTCGTTAATGATTGCATTCTTGTTTTGTTGTAAAGTAACCAATAATATGAATCGTCGGATTAATCAATAAAAAATATTAAGACGTTAAACGGAATTTTTCAGTGGACAAAACATCAGTTTGATTTTTTACTAATGACCATGCTCACAAGCGACAAGATAAATCAGCACAAAACAAAGTCTATCAGAATCTGAATACTTGGTCATACCCGTCGGAGTTTTAAGTCCTATCTTATGCACTCACCTTGGCTGTGTTTTCCTGCATAGCTCAGAGTGAGTAGAGCTTCTGTTTATATCCAGTCTTCTCGTGATGAGTAGTAAATTACTTAAGTTCGTCTTTTAGGATCCATATGCAGGAGTTGAAGAAGCTGCATATAGCATAATAAATAGCTGCTGTTAGACATATCAGCATGGTAGTGTAGTGAAAGCTCAGAACTGTAATCAGATCAAGCATCTATGTCTACTAAGAATACAAATGTATATATATACCGAGGAACACAAGTCAAAGATAAGGAGTCAAAGATAAGGAACCAAAGAACACTACCATGTAAACTGACAGTGTTCACCATATGATAATCTGTGGAATGAGAGTGAGTATACCAAATGTATATTTGTTTGAGCCATTTGGCAAATAACTTAATAGAAAGCTACAGGAAGTTTAGATGAGCATATATTGACCAGAGATTTGGGTTAGTCAATGTATCGAAACTGAGGATTGTCACAAATTAAAGTAAGAGATCGATAATGCATTCAGTTAGCTTCTACTACGACATCTTAATGCCCGAGTAAGTGATAACACTCGGACAACTCTAGTCTAGCATCACCAAAACAACACGAGAAATTGGCAGAAAAAGAGTTGAATGGGTGTGTACAGAAGCAATTCAGTTGTATAACGGGATAAAAGTGAAATAAAAACAAACCTTAGCGTGCCCCAAAGATCTCCTCAGGAGGGTCATAAACATGTCGATCAGGAAATATCTCCTCAAAGTCTTGTTTGACTCGGTTTCTCAATAGGGGATGGGGAAGTAGGCCCTTCAACAAAATCCTGAATGGTAACTCTTCTGGTGGATCTGGTGAATTTTTCATATCTTCATAAACATTCATTGCATCAGCCGGAGAACCATACTTAAGGAATCCCCTGATCACCTCTGTATATGTCTGAGAATCAGGGTATAAATCCTCCTTCCTCATGCTTTCCCACAGTTCCATGGCATCCTCCATTTGCTTACTTCTTGCTAATGCGATAATCAAATCTTTGTAAAGGTACACATCAGGCTTATACCAGTCCTGTTTTCGAATCACCTTGAAAATCTGCTAAAACAGTAGCAAGGATGATCGTAAGATGGTAAGGTGTTTGAGTATTTAAGCATACGGATGACATATATGCAGTGATTCTTAGTAAAACATGCACTAATTAAGTACTTGGGTAAAAGCAAACATGCAACATTAAATATTCAAAACAAGCTAAAAAGTGCGCAAATTGCTGGAATGCATGAGGCATGAAAGATGCAGCTTTAATGAGCATAGACTACAGAGTATAATGTTCCAGAAGGAAACAAGATAGAAGGCTAAACTATAACACAAATCAAGTGAAAGGAGTAAGCAGCTATGAGATACTATTGTGCAGTAATATGGAAAGATAAAGAACCTTAACGGATAAAGAGACTTCCTCCTGGCGCTCAAGTTCAGTGAGAACAGTATCAGATCCATCTTTAAAAGTCTCATTACATGACTTTTAATAAACTTTTCAAGCAGGTCCTCGTCATTCTTAAATCTTTTCAAGCCTTGTACCACAAACAAAGCTTCTTTGCCAATAAGTTTCTTACCACGCCACAATGGCCCTCTCGGCCTTCCGTCATGATAGTGTCTGACCATTTTTGGCATTTCAAAGTAACAGGTTTCCTTAGGCGAAACATTTGAACAAGTGGATACAGCTACTCCTGTTGTCGGTGCTTTAACTAGATCCTTGAGAAACAACGAGGCCCAAATGGGTAATCTTGATTTTAATGCTGCCCGAACTGCCATCAAATCCTACACCAAACGTCACTCACGCTTAATGTTCAAGTACAACACCCAGCAGTCCAGAAAGCATAATCCACCAAATTTTACGAAATCACTGAGTTACATACAATTACTGAGCTTTCTTCCAAACCACGGTCATAAAGGGTACAGAGCCTAGCACACTACATTACAAAAAACATACAACAGTAAATGAATACCAGTAGTACAAGCAAGTAACCTTACTTACAGCTAGGAGCCTCAAACTGCCTCCAATTATGCAATGTTACAAGAGAATGGTGTCACGGTAATCAAAGAATCTCAGTGAGGCAATACGTCGAGCATGTGGTGTGCACAAATGTTAAACACCTAAACAAACAAGCAACCAAACGCTATATTAACTAAAACACTTCAACCCCAAATCTGGAAGAATGAAAAAGATACAAATAAGACCCACTCGAACCTCTATGCATATGTTGTCGGAATAAGGTCTTTTAACACTGCTCAGCAAGATGCACCGATCGTCTTAAACCCTACTCGACTCGTGCCCAAAGCCAAAGAAGTTATTAATAATAGTTTAGCGACGAATTAGCGACGGTATGTGATGTTTGGCAACGAAAAGTATTAAGCCTTGTACACACTAGTCTTTAGTCATGCCTTTCTAAGATAGAAACTGGAGAGGATGACAAGTCTTTGAAAAGGGATATCTTACCAAGTGATCAAATATTACATTATGGCAATTGAGCAACACAATGACTGAGCTCAAAAGTGGTTGAAATGTCAAGCTCTAGCAGCACAGGAGGCAGCTGCCTTGCTTTCCGGTCAAGGCACTACCATCAATATCGCTGATTCCCTCCGGCAGCAAAAAGAAAAGAAGCTGCTGTTTCGACTAAATACCCTTATCACCACAGGTTTGTTTTTCACAATGAACATTTTCTTCATCAAACAAGATCAAGGCAATGACCCAATTGCTACAAGATTGTTTGCATCCCAAGAAATATTTCATTTGACAGTCTGGAAAATTGCATGATTTTAATAATTGAAAATAATGAAAAAAAGTCTTGTTTGTGTTATAAAAAAATATTCAGTTGGATAGGCAGAAGATTCAAAACTCAAAGATTGTAAATTACTTGATGACAGCAAACATCGAAAGTCTTCATCAATCTCTAAGCTTTTAGCTTGGCTCCTCCGCCCTGATCCACATTCATCGGTTTCAACGAACCCTCTTGTCTTTTTTCTGACTGTTGGGATAATCGTAGCGGATTTGGGATTGTGGGGTTGTTGAATTTTGAGGAGCGAAAGAGAGAGGGACTTGAAGTAGATCTGATGGCGCAGGTGGCGGCGGAGATGGACCCAGTGGTGCTTGATGATATAATAGACCGGTTGTTGGAGTTTCGGAATTTGAGGCCCGGTAAGCAGGTGCAGCTTATGGAATCGGAGATCCGACAGCTTTGTAATTTTTCTAAGGAGATTTTTCTTCAGCAGCCATCATTGTTGGAGCTTGAAGCTCCCATTAAGATCTGTGGTCAGTTTTTTTCAATTTTCAGGCCTTTTGGTATTTGCTTTCTGCTAAATTTTAGGGTTTCTTTGATTGATACAGTTCTGTTCAAGCTGCCTAAGGTAAGTTGTGTTGAATGAAAGTCTGGTAAAATGGATTTTTAGGGGAATTTTGGTTGCTTGGCTTTTGATAATTTCTGACCTTTTACCAGTAAGTTGTGAGATGTTTGTTTTTGGGTGCTATTTAGGCGAGTGCTGCGTCAATTTGGCTTGCATACTTCTGTTTTTTGGTGCTTGTTTTTCTCATACTATTTAATTTCTATCATTCTATGTTTGAGCTGTTAGTTTTTTTTTGCAATTTGCGTACTTTGTTTGATTTGAGCTTGTGTTGTTTTCTGATCGTGCCCTCTTGCTCAAATTTATTGAAAAAATAAAGGTCTTCTGTGAGCAATACACCTCTGTAACCTAGTAAATGCGGTTCTTTGAAAAGGTAGTTGGGATTCCCTTTTGAATTACATCCAACCTCTAAACAAGTGATGGTATGTTGCTCAACTATGAGGCTATGAAATTTAAAAGTGAGAGATGCCCCATTTATTTCCCATACCTTTAAGTAACTATATTCTCAAAACCTGTCGTTTGTTCATAAATTGATCTGATCATAAAATATGTTGTTGTGTGTTAGGCTTCTATTAGAAACAGGTTGATGAATGAAACTGTCCAAATTTGATTTTAATGTTGATGTTTTAAAACATATTTATGTGGGTATGCATTGACATGTTAACAACTAAAGAAAATTTCCAAACTTGTAGGCGTTCATATGAGAACTTTGCCATGTTATGTTATTTTTCCCGTTGTAAACAATAAACATAGACGGCGGTCAGTGGCGGACCCAGAAATAATTATGACTAGGGACAAAATATTTTTTTCACTACGTGTAAGGCATTATTTTTAAATTAATAGGGACGAAATACTAAAATAAAGTAATGTTTATACGAAAGGGGCATAAAACCATTAAGAGTTGCAAAAATTAATAGGGCACATGCCCCATATAACCTAGCCATAGGTCCGCCTCTGACGGCGGTTATCATATTTTCTTAATTATTGTATGCATACCAAAACACAACACTGAACTATGTTGCACGAACAGGGAGACTTCTGATAAATGTATTGATTTTTTGATAATTGCTGCTGCATGCCATTTTATCAAGATTGTAGCATTTTTACAGGCAATTATTGGACTGTTCATGTATTTTGCATAACTGAGCCTGTGTTGATTATGTGTTTATAATGGTTTTCATTTTAGTAACTCTGGCTGCTTATTTTGTATGAGTAAATGCTGCACAATTGAATATGTAACTGTCATGACAAGAATTTGGAAGATTAAGATGTAAAAATATTGATTCTTGGCGTGTAACTGTTTGAAGGTGGATAAATTTCTTTCCTTTGATCGGTAACTATCGTGTCCTCTTTATAAATATACTTCTATACAGTGCATCTGAAGTGCTTGATCTCTATGTATATCTCAGGTGACATTCATGGGCAATATGGCCACCTTCTACAACTATTTGAATATGGTGGTTTCCCGCCCCAAGCTAATTATTTGTTTCTTGGAGACTACGTTGATCGAGGGAAGCAAAGTCTAGAAACCATATGCCTCTTGTTAGCATACAAAATTAAGTATCCAGAAAACTTTTTTCTATTGAGAGGGAACCACGAGTGTGCTTCTATCAACAGAATCTATGGATTTTACGATGAATGCAAGCGTAGGTTTAATGTAAGGCTTTGGAAAGTCTTCACCGAGTGTTTCAATTGTCTGCCTATAGCTGCGGTAATAGATGACAAAATACTGTGCATGCACGGTGGTCTTTCTCCTGAACTGAAAAACATGGATCAGATTCGGGACTTGACTCGTCCAACAGATGTCCCGGAATCAGGATTGCTTTGTGATTTACTTTGGTCAGATCCAAGTAGAGACAATTCAGGTTGGGGAATGAATGATAGGGGAGTTTCTCACACATTTGGTGAGGATGTAGTTTCAGAATTCTTGACAAAGCATGATATGGATTTAGTCTGCCGCGCCCATCAGGTGACTGCATATCCATTTTATTTTTTTCCTTACGCTATTAAGTTCCAGATTTATAGTATTATTTTTAGGTAGTAGAGGATGGGTATGAATTCTTTGCTGATAGACAACTCGTTACCATTTTCTCTGCTCCCAACTATTGTGGTGAATTCGAGAACGCTGGTGCAATGATGGGTGTCGATGAAAGCTTAATGTGTTCATTCCAGATTCTTAAGCCTGAAAAGAAAAAGTTCCCGTGACAAAATGTCAGTTGTCAACGACTCAAGTTAGACAATTACTACAAAGGTAAAATAGTTCTTGACACAATGCATGTTTGGTCATTACATTTCCCGTATACTTGTTTGCAGCCAAATTTGATGAATTTTAATTTTGCAGCAGCATCCCT
Source organism: Sedum album (assembly GCA_006409495.1). Classification (NCBI taxonomy): domain Eukaryota; kingdom Viridiplantae; phylum Streptophyta; class Magnoliopsida; order Saxifragales; family Crassulaceae; genus Sedum; species Sedum album. The sequence goes on along the minus strand of QZGG01001291.1, from coordinate 34,520 downwards.
TGCCGAGCCTTGATGTTTTGACTGGATGCTGACGCTGCGAAGGATCCGCAATATGTCACCAGCACACAATCCTAAAGATTTACATAATGTTGTACACCATATTGGATAAAGAACAAAAAATACCCATTTCTCATTCCAGAAGATCAGTTTGGTACAGAAATGAATCAACATGACTACATTTGCAAACCTTTTTTTTTGAAGAGAGAGTACTAAGACTCTGGAAAGTACATTTAGACGACTACATTTGCAAACCTCAGTCATCATCTATGTAGATTGTTTCCTGCTTAAACAGTCCAAAAACCTTCCTTACCTCCGCCTTCTCTTTAACCGGTGCTGTCTTTTGAGGTTTCACAACAGCCTTCTGTGCTGGTAAGTTTTGCGCCTTTGCTTGTCCCCTGACAGTGGCAACCTGGACCTTGGGTTTCTCAAGCTTGGGAACAGCATTAGCCACTTGTGCACTAAGTTTATCCCAAGTGAGCTCTTTTCCGAACCCTTTGGCTTTGCTCATTATTGACTCTAATGAAGCTCCGGCAGCTGTAGCTTTCTTCTGCGCTTCGTCAGCTAAACTAGCTGCCTTGGCCTCTTCGACCGTGAGCTTATTCACTTCTTCCTTAAGCTTCTTGGTTACAACAGCAGCTTCAGCTGCCCTTTGTGCAGCTATGATGGCTTCTTCTTCTGCCTTTGCTGCTGCCATTGCCTCAGCATAGGCTTGTCTCCTCCCATCCTCAGGAATCAAGCTAAATTAACTCAATTAATTCATCAACAAATCTCAGCACAATGCCAGAATCAAAGATGTACTTTCATTTTGTTACACAATGAGGTAAAACAAGACAACGTACTCAACCTGAAAAGCTCGTTAACTGGCCTAGCCGGGGCTGATGGATCTGTGAAAACCTCCACGATCTGATCAATACCAATCCAATACATAAACGTCATAACACAAGCATACACAAATACGAATAAAAATGTAAAATTACGGAAAACACAGCACACATTTCGAAAGATTACAGATTTACAGAAAAAAATGTACCTTGTTCTCAGCCACTGCCACATTGGAAAAAACATCTCCGATAAGGGATGCAATCTGTGATTTAGCTACCTGCAAATTCCAAATGCAATAGAGGTTCAGTATCAGTCTGCTCTCGTCAAAAAATCACAAAAGACAAATCATATATAAAACCGAACGCACATTGTATTGCATTACATTACTTTGAAGTCTGTCGAACCAGTAAACCCCTCAGCAGCCACTACAACATTATAACTTCCCTCCATGGCATAATCCTCCGTCAACCGCGTCTTAATCAGCGTATATTTGACATCAGTCTGCACCACTAGTTCTAAGAAATCACCAAAGCTCAAAGCCTGAGACTTGGCAAAAATGTTGCTGAAAAATGTCGAAATCCCATTGAAAAAAGAACCATTGGCTGAAGCTAATGGCGCACCATCATTGTACACAACTGCCACATGACTCACTCCAGCCAGCTGCGATGCTTCAACCACCCGCAATGCATCAATGGTTGAGACATCGGTTGCCGGACCGTTCTCAGATGGTCCGATCGTGACCACAACCTTCCCAGCATTTCCTATTGCTTTGGCGATTGAAACGGCGTCGTTGAATGAAGATTCCACCGCGTTCAATTTCTTCGATTCGTCGCTGGAAATCAGCTGCAATAAACAAAACCCTAGGATTCAAAATTGGAGATTGAGTTGGGGATTAGGGTTAGGGTTAGGGTTTGATAAATTGGCGAATCGGCTAAACCTTGTAATCAGCAGCGAGGCGAGCGAGCTCGAGAGCGGCGCCGAGGTCAGGAACGCCGGCGCGGACGGTGAAACCCTGACGAAGAAGCTTCTGAGCGATACGAGCTCCAGTCAAACCAGTTGCGCCAGCTACAAACACCGTTCCAGCATCCTTCCGCCGCTGCGAAATCCCTCCAGACGGCTGGCCCACCACCGGTATCAAACTCTTCACATCCACTTTATCTGCAAATTTACTCAAAAAATCAAAGGGATTCGCTGACGCGTCGGACGTCGATTGGTCGGCTCCATCTTCTTCCGCTTGTTTCCGGAAGGAAGGGAAAGCTCCGGACTTTTTGGCGGAAACGACGAGTCTGGTGGATTGACGGGTGAAGTTAGAGCGAGGATTTGTTGGTGGTGGTACGAGGAAGGAATTAGAAGTGAGAGTTGAAGGTATGGACTGCATTGCTCTCTGCTTCGTTCTGCTCCGGTTTGGTGGCTGTGGGAGTGTGGAGCTGTCGAGGAAGATGACCGCGAAAACCTCAATGCTAATGTCATCCAAATCGGCCAATGATCATGTGACGTGTGTGAAGATATTATCCAAATAAGAACCAGCCATTCCATATCCAGACGAGAGAAGTTGATATGATACCAACATGTGGATTGACTTTACCAGTTTACCTCTCAACTGAGCTTTAGTCCTCGCAGCACATACAAGGTAAATATTACTATAAGGAAAATGCAGTAAACATTTTTCGACGCCAAGAATCAATGGCTAAAGTAAAAGGAGTGCCACACATGCCTCTTGTTCATAATGATCATGGACACAGTGTTGAGAATGAGACTCTAAATGAAGATGCTGATCAGCGGAAATGCAGACAGAAGATGATTCTGTTGTACATACAGGATGTTATTAAATGTACCTATTGTTTTGTGTCCATGTCCAAGAAGTTCGAGCCAGAAAACTGAAGGCCTAAACTCAAAGTCATTCATCTAACCATCCAAAAGCTTCAATCTTTTTACTAACCTTGGACAAAAATCATTCCTTTCCAACCAAAACTCAATTTACAGAAACTATTACTAACTGGGCTCCATTCAAAACCATGTTTTGAACTTCGTACCTGGAGCTAGCGATTGAGTTACACGCGAGCCACAAAAACCGGAGATGTCTTACGGAGCATCCGCTTCAGCTCTGCTCAATTTCACTCCCTTCTCCTCCACATTTCATCCCATTAAAGTTCCCATTTTCCCTCACCCCTACGCTTACTCGGCCTCCCCCCCATCACGAATCTCGATGAGCCTCAGACAACCTAGGGGAATGGGATTGGGGGTCAAGGATTTTACTAAGGAAAGGCGCTGACTTTACATTCTGATTAGGGTTTTTAGTTTGATTTTAAATTGTGTTGATTGTTGGGGGATTGCAGATTAAGGTTTTTGGTTTGATTTTGAGTTGTTGATTGTTGGAGGCATTACAGATTAGGTCTCAGAGGGAGTATGTTGCTGGGGAAGAAGGTGAGTCTCTGGTTCCTGCTGATGATCAGACTCTGGAGGAGTTTACTTGGGCATCAGTGATTGCCCCGTAGGATTTCGATTCAAGTGATTTGTTTGATTCTTGTGATGGATTTTCTCTTGATCTAGTTAGGTGATATTGTTCATTTCAGGTTTCTGTTCCCTGCTTTGGGTGGATTGTTGTTTGGGTATGACATTGGGGCAACATCTGGTGCCACCATTTCAATCCAGGTAGAGAGCTACCTTACCCTGATTTGCTCCATCACTTTGTTTTTCTCCTCTACTTGCTTGGCATTTAATCTTCCAGTTTACAGTCAGCGCAGCTAAGTGGGACGACTTGGTATGACCTTTCGGCCGTGCAGCTAGGACTTGTGGTATGATTATTTCTGTGAAGTGATTTACATCCTGTTATATATTTCTTTTCTATGGATTTTTTAAAATTAAGTTGTGTATGTGCAATGTAGGTCAGTGGTTCGCTATATGGTGCTCTTTTAGGCTCACTTTGTGTATACCCAATTGCTGATTTTCTTGGTATGTGACTGGTTATTAGTTATATGACTGTAAATTAGTGAGAGCTTTGTATAACCTGAGTGTGTCAATGGCATTGATTACACAGGTCGAAGACGCGAGCTTATATCTGCAGCTGTCTTGTATCTGACTGGGGCTCTAGTTACTGCCTCGGCTCCTGATTTTGCTCTCCTTCTGACAGGGAGGTTGATCTACGGTCTTGGAATCGGTTTGGTAAGCTTAATATCTCCATGTGCTCTTCGCCTTATTATAATTTCGGGGCTTGTGAATTGTCAATTCTTTGACAGGCCATGCATGGGGCTCCTCTCTATATTTCAGAGACATGTCCATCGCAGATACGAGGAACTCTAATATCATTCAAGGAACTTTTCATAGTTCTTGGGATTCTGGTGCTGTCAATCATCTCAATTCTGAAAATCAAAACATTCAAATAATTCATTTGTTTCAATGTCAGTCATATTCTGAACTTGTCATATGGATGTCAGGTTGGTTATGCTGTTGGAAACTTTCAGATAAATGCTGTTGGAGGCTGGCGATTGATGTTTGGGCTTAGTGCACCCATTGCTGTACTTATGGGACTCGGAATGTGGACCCTCCCACCATCTCCGCGGTGGCTACTTCTCCGTGCCATACAAGGGAAAGGCTTCTTGCAAGATTACAAAGAAAAGGCTATTTCTGCCCTGAGCAGATTAAGAGGTAGACCAGCTGGTGACAAAGTATCTGAAAAACAAATCGAAGAGACCATAGTATCAGTGAAGTCTGCGTACAGTGATCAAGAATCTGAGGGAAATGTGCTCGAAGTTTTCCAAGGCCCGAGCTTGAAAGCTTTCACTATAGGTGGCGGCTTGGTCCTTTTCCAACAGGTAAATGCAACCTGAACCTTTCCTTTCATTTTTTTCATACAGCATAAATAAGTCGTTCGTGTTTGAAATTGACATGCGGTCATGATTGCAACAGATTACCGGCCAACCAAGTGTTTTGTATTATGCCGGCTCAATCCTGCAGGTACACTATATTCTGTGCAAAATGGTACGCTAAAGCCTAAGAACCTCTATTTTACAGTAAGTTCTAAATTTTACCATATTGGTTGTAGAGTGCTGGGTTTTCTGCTGCTGCTGATGCAACACGTGTTGCTGTAGTCATTGGCATATTCAAGGTGAGGTATTTCATATTTGATCACTAAAACTGGTGAAATATATATAAAATGAATCTGCCATATGCATTGTGAAGGGGAATTCAGTTCTATTTTTTCATAGTTACTAATGACGGGTGTGGCTGTACTAAAAGTGGATGATCTTGGGCGACGACCTTTGCTTATCGGTGGAGTGGCTGGGATAGTAAGCATTTTTTTTCAATTGCTCACTTAAAATTTCATTGATTTAATACAATTTCTGCTATGTTTTTCAGGCAGTATCACTACTTTGTCTTTCGGCATACTACAAATTCCTAGGGAACTTTCCTTTAGTTGCCGTGGCTTCGTTGCTACTATATGTTGGCTGCTATCAGGTATTGCCTGATCACCTCACTATGCATTGCACAGAGTGATACTTAAAAGCCTTATATTTGTTAACTTTGATTCAGCTACAGCTGCCACAAAACTTATATGGTAGATTTAATTTGTCAGATATCATTTGGACCCATCAGTTGGCTAATGGTTTCTGAGATATTTCCTTTACGAACAAGAGGCAGAGGGATCAGCCTCGCTGTACTGACCAACTTTGGTTCCAATGCCATTGTGACCTTCGCCTTTGCTCCCTTAAAGGTATTGTTGGACCCATTAGTTTCTTCAAATGATAATGTAAATCACTTAACTGTTTTAAGATTTGGGAAGATACTAAATATCTATATTGCTAAAGAGCACAATTATACTGAAGTGTTTACAGGGAAGGATGAGGGGTATATTTTCCTCCCAAAAACTCGAGTTTATATATAATATAAACTCGAGAAACCCTTACATATTTCTCGTTTCACTTCTTAATTTTCGTTGAGGGGATCCCAGTTCGTTAAGAGCTTTCCAAATTGTATATTTCATAACAATAACATTTTTAACTTACACTCTCATGTTTCTCAGGACCTGTTAGGAGCGGATAATCTTTTCTTGCTCTTTGGTGCAATTGCTCTGCTGGCTCTCGTCTTTGTAATATTGGTTGTCCCTGAGACTAAAGGCTTAAGTCTAGAGGAGATCGAATCAAAGATCCTGAAATGAATGACATATCTTTGAGCAGCTGAAAGAAGTGGTATCTCACTGTATGTGAGTATCGGAATTCTGAAGTCAGACATAGTTTCATGGCTAACACGGTTGAATCAATCCTTATTCCTTCCGGTTGGCGCTTTCTAGTGTAGACAGGAATAAAAATTGTCGAGTAGGCTTCTCTGTGTCAAACGTTGGATACATAAACTGTACTTCTGCTTCCAATGATGATTTGAAATTGCACTCTACTTTACTGCAACGTTGCTTTCTCTGCTTCTGAGATTTTGTGCATAAACCCTAATTCCATATTCAAAAGCACATTCCTTTCTACAAAATTAACTTAAAAGGCTAACGCCAGGTCGTCAAAATCCATTATTGACACGTCCCACCTCGCATTGACACAACCACACCGCAAACTGAGTCACTTGTTAGATGATAAAACCTCAGACCCAAATCAGCAAACACAACTGTGTAGCTGCGCATGTCGGTTGAAATAGGAAACCTTGGTTAGGGTTTTAATCGAAAGACACAGCAACACAAACCAAAGGAGAACAGCAAGAAGAAAAACAATAATTTCTAAAAAGTAAAAATTTCAATAATTTGTGTGCAGAAAATATGATTCGCAAGGTACAGAAAAGAGAGATTTCTAAAAATCTATAACTTCTAAATCTTGACTGGCACGGTACAGAAAAGAGAGATTTCTATAAATCTATAACTTGTAAATCTTGACTTGCACGGTACAGATTTTGGAAACATAAATTAGAAATTCAAACACATCGAGGTTTCCTAGTAATAACCTTAAAACTCCTATAAATATAAGCATATCAATACTCCCAATCTCCACTCAGAGTTCTCTTCCATCTTAACGTTACTTTGAATTTCCCTCATTCGATTTTGCTTTTTCCTTCCGTGATTAGTTATAGTAATGGAGACTGAGGAACACGACGGCCTTCCGGACGATATGCTTATCGAGATCATGTCTCGTTGTTCGACATCAGAAACATTGGCTACTTTCAGGACTACTTCGAAAAGTCTCAACCTTGCGACGTACGAACCCAAATTCACTCATATGAACATGAAGGCTGGATTCCTGCTGCAGACAATGGTGAGGAACAACTATGTTATTGAGTATGTGGCAGCTGATGGTGAAGTAAGTTCTGAATCTCAACAACCTGTTTTGCTGGATTTCTTGCCTCTCAAGGTAAAGATAAATGCTTGTTCTGATGAGTTGGGGCTGTTCTACTGCGAGAGCCAAGAACGGCAGAGTAGCTACAACGGTGCGAATGTTAATAATCACTATATTTGTAAAGGGACTACAAGAGAATGGCTTCAGATACCAAATCCCAAGACGAAAGGCTGCTACCCATCAATTGCTTCAGGGATGGTTGTGATGAAGGCCAATCCGCTCAAGTACAAGATTATAAGACTGAGCAGTTCACGCCCGAACAGGCGGACAAATTATTCTTTTGGGCAATATGCTTGCCAAGTTTATGATTCAGAGAAGCCAGGCAAGTGGAGGATGCTGGAGAAGGAGGTTACGTTGGATGCCGATAAAGAGCGAATCAGTCAAAACTTTCCTATGGTTACAGTAAGTAGAAATTTGCATCTCGTCGTCGGGACTGGGAGGATTCTTGCATTTGATTCAGTGACCGATGAAATTGACTTTATTCCCACGCCACTGGATATTCAAGAAGAAGAAGATACCTTGCGTTACAAGTTATTCAAATATCAAGGAAAGTTGAGCATGATCTTAGAAAGCATAACCGAGAAAACACTGACATTATGGATAATGGAGGACTACAAGAACAAAGTTTGGACAAGGAGCTGCGAGCTACGCATCCAACCCGTCAATGAGATCGACAACTCAGCTCAGCTAGTTCGCCTTTGTAACTCCGAAACAGGTCTCTTCAGTTCAACATATAGAATCATGTTTTACAACTTCAGAGATGGATCATATAAAAGACATGCAGTTGACAACTATGGCGATTCGGTTTTCGGGTTCCAGTCAGATTTCAAGAAGATGGGGTGGAAGATGGAGGAGGATGCAAAAGGATACGAGAAAAGGCAGAATGACAAGCAAAGGGCTAAAATGGCTCGTTCTTTAAAACAGACAGAATCTAAACTACATAAGGCTAGTCCTTAGCAATTGATGTTAGCCACACTGAGTTGTTTTAAAGTTGAAATTTGTATTTTGATATCCTTTGTTGAATGAAAGTTCATATTTTTATTGTTAAATATTTAATATCAATTAGTTTGATTAAACATTATAGTTCAAAACTAACGACCTGTTGTTTATCTAGTCAAAAATTATTTACAACTAACACAAGTCAAAATGCCATAGTTTTAAGTCTTTAGGTTTTGCTTGTTGATAAAAAAACCCAAGCACTTCAAAGTGCTATGGTACAAACTACAAACTACAAGCAGAACAAGACCTTAAGTGTTTTCTACCAAGTTCCAGTGACAACCTAAGAAGACAACATGCATAACTAGGAGTTAAACCCTAGGCAGGGATCCAGCAGCTGGCACCGAACACGATTCTTCCCTTCCATCCCAGGAGCAGCCAGCGGCTATCTTCACGATCACAGAAGTCTTTGTGGTACATGCTTCATTTTGTTCTTTAATTTAATCATAACATCTTTATCTAGTGGTAACTGCTTGAAACCAGCTCTCATGCAACGAACTTGCCATTGTTTGTATGTTTCGGGTCTTTCGACTCTTTCTACGCCTTCGCATGCAATCACATTTATGGCATCTTTTCCGTAGATTTCTCGCTCGAACATGAGTCTTTCTTGATTGTCACGAGGTATTGTGGCATCAAAAACATCGAATAAAGCTGAGTAGTAGAAAAGTGCTTCACGGAACCTTGTGACGAAGAAAGGGGAATTGTAGGAACCATTGACAATGCCGTGAGTGAAGATGTTTGGATTCATTTCTCTGATCAGGTTTAGAACTGCATTTTTCGGACTACTAACTTCCACAGTCTCATCCAGAAGATTTTTGAATCGGAACATGCAGTTCACTGCGAGGAACTCGTTGCGTTTTATGTTCAGATCTTCGAGTTTTATAGTTTCCCATTTCTGGGCAACGGCATAGTACTCAAAAGGAACCCCGAAACGTTTGCAGTATTTTTCCAAGCGCCGTCCAGTTTCTTCAACCCTCTCTGCTGGCCGAAAACCAGGCTGTGGAAGATCAATTCCCGTGATACGAAGCTTAGGAGGTCCTCCTTCTCTCCTTGATAAACACTGAATCAGAATGGGCCACTGGAAACCATAGAGAATTCCAAAATCCACAATATGCAACGTTTGCGCCTTGCTAGAAGTTAGATAAATCATTTGATTTGCAAAAGACATGGATATCTGCTTAAATGGAACAGCATGAAGATACACCTGGTAAGCATTCAATATATCAGCAGCTGTTATTCGTTTTGATTGAAGAGCTGTATATATCTGATTCCCCGTACCAGCCATTCGAGCCTCTAGACCATTGGCAAACCAGTGAGCCAGCCTCTGCGACCCATCACCATGAGGTGAAGAATGTTGTCTAATCTGTTTCAGCAATTCATTTGCAGTCCTCCAATCGTCAGATGAAACAGCTTGAGCGCAAAGAACTAACAGTGTCCTCAAATCCACTGTGTCTGCTTCACTTCCACCACCCTGTTTCTTGTCAGTGCCTCCACCATTGATATTTTTGTTTCTTTCATCAGGTCTCCTTTCACAAAATTCACTATCTGTCTTCTCTTCTTTGATTTTGCAGTGTAGCAGAACATTGTCAAACATCTCCGAAAGCTCATCTTCATCCACATAAACAGCTGACTGCTTGTTTGTCCGCTCATCTTCCAAATCAATGTCATCTCGTTTTCTCCCCCTTAGACCATTTACAGACTTTGCTGTTCCACCATTTGGGATTTCCGCAGAGAGCACACCATTCGCCGACTTAGTCTCATTCTTCTCTACCCTAGCCGATGTGATGAACTTCTTATCCTCTTCTTTGTATGTCCTATCGGGAGACGTAGGGCCGCCAGCTTCATTCTGCTCAGCGACAACTGAGTGGTATATTTTCAAATCAGGGAACATATTACTTGTGTTAGGAAGGAATTTGCTGGCTTCCTCCATTCCTCGTTGGAACTGCAAGATATACTCACTGTCATTAAAGAGTTCCGAAGCTTGAAAGGTGTTCAAGGGAACATTCCCAAACCCATTACACTCAAATCAAAACCATTCGCCGATGAGTTGGTGCTCCCAAGACCATTGACATTGTTATGAAATCCATTCGACGAGGAGTTGCTGCTCTTAATACCATTACTGCTCTTATCCAATCGGTTCAGGGAATAGTTACTCTGATTGGTCACATACAAGGTCTGCTGAATATCACTAGCAGGAAGAGGGTTAAGTAATAGCGAGGACGGCTGGTAAACCCCAGCATCAGTATGACTCTGAGTTTGAGCTTGAGGTCCATAACTAGTCCCACTTACAATACCGCTGCTGCCACTACTACTATATTCACTAAAACCATAAGAATGAGAATTACTTCCATCAGGACTATCAACTAAAACCGAAGACCTACTGACCGTACTAGGATACGTCTCACCCAAAGCATCATAAAGTGACTTCTCGGCAACAGTCAAAGCTAGCGAATCATGAAGCATCCACTGCTTCTCCCCCATATCCTCCTCCATCAGCATCTGACTAATATACTTAAAAACAGGATCAGACATATCCACTCCATCCCCAGATGAAGCCGAATTGCCTTGATTACCCAATCCAAAAAAGGGCAACATAGAATCCTCAGCTCCAACTCCATTTCTTAAAGGACTAACAGCAGTGATATTATTATCCATGAAATTCCAATTAATAAAATCATCAAATCCATTAATCTCAGGAAACCCAACCTCCTCCCCAGACCCTTGTCCATCTATTCCATTCAAATAAGGATCCATTACCATCATCCACTAATCAAAAACCCTAGCTGACTCAATAACCAAAACAGCAAACCCTAGCAAAATCAAAACTTGGGAAGCAGCAAGATTGTACCTTTACATCAAAGAACCGCAGAAACATGGATCTGGGGAAATGGGTAGCAATCAAATACACAAATATCTTCAGACAGACGCATATTGCAGCGACACGTCACGTCAGAGCAGAGGTAGAAGTTTGAGGAAATACTGATCTGGAAATTAAAGGGTCTACTCCGACAAATATATGGATGAGAGAGGAAACTTGGAGTCGGTGTAAATGGATGAAATGGAAGTGATTTCTGTAGACGATATGAAAATTCAATCGCTTGGTTGATGACGAAAATCAGAGTTCACTGCATCAATGTAGATTGAGACCCCACCAGATGTGATGCTGTTCTTTTATTTTATTTTATTTTTCGTGTTTGATGTTTTACTATTTTAGAATCACCCAAATTTGTAATTTGTTGCTTATATATGGTTGATTCGTAAACTGAGATACTAAATTAAAATATTTCGTTATAAATAGTGATCGATCTAAATAATAATAATAGATAAAAATTTAAGAGAACAATCAAATATGTGTGAGATGGTAGGACATGATCTCGACTATTGATTTTTAATCATCCAACGGATGAGATTAAAAGTAAAAAACCTCCAAATTCAACCGCCCCGTGTTTTTCGCAAATCCAACCACTAACTTAAAAAACTAACTTTAATCTCAAATGTCAGATTAATCAAATCAGCGGTTGAGATTTCGTCCTTCCATCTCACAAATACTTAATGTCTTCCTAGAACCTAACCCTAATAATAATAAACTATCATTTGGTCATCGGTAGCAAAAGAAGAAGCGTTCTATCGGTAATTATTTAATTTTTATTCATAAAAGTTAATAGTTCAAATTCTACCGAATGCATCTAAAATCATAATAGCAAAGGTCAACTGGGTGAGATTGGATAACTTTCTGAATGTTGGGATCTATCACCAAAGCGTTTTAGGTCCTTGTTGCTCAAGCAATGCTTAATCTTGTAAGACAAGTTTTCTGTTGCTGATTTGTTTTTTCTGAATTTGGAGGTGTGCCAATGGGTGTTGTTGAAACATTAGTATTAACTACTTTCGTGTGTGTCCATTTTTGGTTGGACTAAGTTGGTCAAGCTTCATGAGCAATTAGAAGAAAGAGTCACTTTTGATCATATGATTAAGTAGGAGGCTAGGAGCTAAGATTAATGTGAAACTTAACTACCATTTAAATTGTCAAACTAAAGGAGGTTTAAGAGACGGGTCGACTTTGTTTTCCTACTTTTCAATGTTACAATAGTTTAACCGGAAATGTATCATGTGCATCCTCTTAATTTGGTAGACTCGTGAATCTCCTCTTACACCCGTCGATTGCATTTTTTGGACGCACCAGATTATATCAGCGCATTAATGAAGCATGTGACTTGCACGTGTGCATTTGTCATATGCACACGTGATGTGCAGAACAGTCAAATGCAAAGCATTAAAAATTATATAATTTTATTTTCATATATACATACAACATATAATATTTCCATTTCATTTATCGTAAAACGACATAGTTTTAATTGTTAAGCATGTCGTAGAATGATGGTCTTTAAAATGTAAAATATATGTTTGAACAGGGCAACTATGATTATGAAATCATACTTTAATTAGTTTAGTTTAGATTAAGGGAACACCCAAAATACTCATCTACAAAGACACTGCTACATTGACTTTTGTATCTTAAATTAATGACAATATCTTATCCAGATCTGTCATTCATGTATGAAATATTAATGGCATAAAAAACAAATAAATGAAAGTTCCTAGAGGCTGCTTCTCTAAAAAGTAAATTAAAAAATTAGACAAAGATCAAGACCAGCACTAATTATTCACTGAATCATTGAATGTTCTTAATAAGCATGGATTATTCTAATTCCAGTCTAAAACTATGTCATTAAGCTGGAAGAAAGGTCAAATTTGTCTTAAAAATTCATAGAAAATTTTGTCACTTAAACAGTTTAACTAATCTTGTTCACTTTAATTAACCAAATGTCATAATCATAGATTAAGGTTGCTGGTGACACTAGAGAGAGTGCATTCAAGACATGTCCAACCCTACTTTTTACTTGACTGGAACATGTCTTCAAATTGAGAAAGACTTGAGCTAAAAATGAAGTGAAGATGCTGCAAAAGGCTTCTTATTCAGTCTAACAATTTACAAGGAGAATGAAGAACAGCAGAACTAAGAGTTACATAAGGTAGAGTCTGTCAGAGTTGGGCAGACAACAAATGACCCTAACAAACAGGCAGTTGGCTAAAACACTTGCTCCCTATTTCCTGGACAATTTTCGAATATATTTTTACAGGTTTGTCCAAATGAAGCTGGAAAACAGAAAGAAAATTAGACAAGTAAATAAACCCATTTGTACATCACATTGATCGACCTGTTCTGACCTTTTAGGATTTGCGGTTCAGTTTATTTTATGTGCAGAGGCTGCCGCTGGTTCAAGATCCAAGAAGAGTCGTGTTTCTCTCTGGTGTTTCAGCTGCTGTTTAACATGTTGGAGAGACCAATAGGCGTGTGCATCAAGGACCCTATCCAGGAGTTCTTGAGGGACTGGCTCTCCCCTTCTTTGTTGCGGAGATATCTTGGCTGTGTGCACAAGTGTCTTCCATTTGTCCTGCACAATTTAAGCCCTTGTTGACCTTCATTTTTTGGACAATATGTAAACATGGACAGGTGAATCGCATGATCTATGTTTATTTCTACCTTCAAATCTACATATGTCCGATGCTTTGCGTTTTCGAATGCTTGTAATTTAACGTCACGCCACCTAGAAAGAACATAAAATTGCATGAGCCAAAAATATATATGTATCTTGAGGGACAGTGCGCAGACATTTGTGCAATTTTTTTACCTTCCAGTCCCTAGTTTCTCAACAGCTTGTACCAGTGCTTCGACTTCTGATACAGAAAAGGGTCTGCGGATTCTACGTTGGGATGCCTCAGGGTGTTTGGACTTACAGCTCTGTATATTAGTTGGTTTAGGTACAACTTCCATTTTCGCACCTTGAACTGGGACTATTGCCCAAGAGTTTCCAATACATTTATCCACTGACAAGTCAGGAGATGGCGCTGAATCGTGATCACTTTCAACAAAGTTTCCTATATTAGCTAGAGGGGGATCCAGTAGCATATCAGAGCTGTCTCGACCCACTTCCTGAGGCATATACCTGATTACACGGAAAGGTAAAATTGCAAAGATAAATATTGCAATAACTTCGGAATCTACAATGAAGCTCTGAAACAGAAAGAACAGTAAGTTTCACGGTAAATGTGGGGCGAGTAAAGGTTACCTAGTTAATGGTTGGGGAGTTTTGGCAGAAAGCATATGAGACGTGTTGCCAGAGGGCAGAGATTGTGGTGGAGTCTGTGAGGTGTTTGGTTCCAGTGAGAACCCTACAGAGTCCAGTTGGGTATCATGAGATATCCCAGTTTGAAGTAAAGTTTTGCTATCATCTGCGATTTTCTTGCCATGGAGAAGGACGCCTACATGCAATCGATCACCTAGAATGGTCGTCACTGCCTCCATTACTGTTCGCTGTACAAATAAATCATAACATCAGAGGCCAAATAATAAAAGGGGATTTGGATTCTCTGCGGGTGAAACTCATACCTTCAATGAACCAACAGTTGCCAACTCTGAAATCTCAATGAAGAGATCCGGAACTTTAAAAGATTTTATCCTAAGCTTCACTGAGAAAAGAAACACATACTCAAAAATCTGATAAAGTTTGGTTTCCGAAACTGAAAAAAAATCAGAAAGAATTGCTAAGGGAAAGTACCATGAGAATCCCTCCTTTTGAATGTTGCATTCTCACCCATGCCCGAGGATGAAGTTCTGACAACTTTAAGAAAACCAAGAGTTGCATCAGAGGTTGTTCCATGCTAAACACGACATACAAAATCATTAAAAAAGCTCCCTTGGGAAATCATTTGCTAACCTGAGTGAAAGGCATCATGGTTCATGTGCTTAATAGCAGATCCTTTGTCAGAATTCGACAAGGGGCCATGGTAGTGCATTTTCCGCTTTTTGAAAGGATAATTTCTTTGAGACCTTTGACGCCTAAAACATGTCTGATTTTGATAGACAGGCTGCTTATCCACATCTGGAAAAATAGTATAATGCTAATGAGACCTAGATAAACTTTTACACCTTTATAATGAAAAAATTCCATAAAAATCCGCAAGAATTCCACATCACAATAACTTACCAGTGTTACATATTTCTCCGTCTTTCACTTTGTTTGCGACATTCCAATATTTGTATGCTAAAAACTTTCTTATTCTGCGATCCACTATACGAGGAGGCGAGGACCTATACGGCTCTGTTAGGGTGCTGGGTGGAGTGCACCCTGAAGATTTTTCGTCATCATCCGTATTTAATATTTTTACATTAGAGGTACCATGCACAGAATGTTCCCCATATACAGGTATCTTCACAGCATTCACAGAGTGCAGAGAAGGTTCCAGATTCCGAACCTCAAAACCAAATGCTGCAGCATCCGCTCCACCCGCAGGTTTCACAATGTCGACAAGTTCAGACTTCATACATTTATCAAGTTTCGGCTCTATCAAGGGCTCTTGTTGAAAATGATCCACCTCGATTTTACTTGGAAGACCCGACTTACTACGAGCTTTGATTGAGTTATTTGAATTAGCTAGAGAAGACCAAGAGTCGATACCACAAGGAGGTGAGAGTTTCAATACAGGCTCAGGGTTGTGAACTTCTGATATATTATTAGTCGATTTGTTACTTGGCTGATAGCTTGTAGAGTCATAAGGTTCCACTTTCTGCGATTTGTCAGATAAACATAAATCCCTTTTGGTGACTTCTCTATTTTCGCAAAAGTCTACTCCGACGGCTTTCTCTCCTTCGATTAATATTTTTCCTGCTAGCGTAGCTAGCACATCAAATGCACACATTTGACTGTCATCCACTTTTTTCTTGAATGCCGCCCTCTTCTGCAAAGTCAGCAAAAAATATTCATTAGAAATAAGCAAGCCAAATGAACGCAAAGATCATAAAACTAAATGATGTAACTGTAATTTACCCTCGCTGATCTTGGAGCTCGGGGAGTGGGAGGCACCTGGTAACCACTGAATCCATAATCTAGCCTCTTCTGAAACACCATAACTATGGTAGTCCAATATCATAAGACTAATAAATCATCAAATTCAAAGCAACCAGCCCTAACACAGTTCCATCGAACAACTCCCTGGTTTGATGCTGATCCTGCAAATCGACGGAAACAAAAACCTCAGAATCAGCAAGTCATCGTATCTACAGATCACCTAAAACAAACATCAAACAAACTATTTACTCCTTCAAGCATTCTGTCACGAGATCTGATCAGTGTTAGACAACTCAAAAAGATGTAAACAATGGAATTCAACGCCCAGAAGGAAATACGAAATAGGAAACATATCCAGTAAGATCACTAAAAACGTAACCTCATATTTTTCGCAATCCAAAACAGAAAACAAGCACTAGGTAACCAAAACATCCAATTTAATGAGCTAATTCCATTTCTTAAACCCTAGAGAACCCTTTTCAAGATCAGTTTCAAAATTGATCAGTTTCATTATTGATCACATCAAAACTCAATACCCCTCCAGATCTGCAACATATAATACATTTTCACAACATTAAGCTTACAAAACCTCAAGAAAGCACAAAACTTGACACAACCCACAAAGCCTAGATGCATAAAACACCATCTTTACAAAAACTGGTCAGCAAAACAACCACAGATCCAAAACAATCACATGATCAAACACATGAATCAGATCAGACCCACCAAAGTTGCCAAAACCAAAACCCAATGCACCAAACATCAAACAGCAAACCCAAATCGAAAAATGGGGGAATCACAGAATCAAGCAATCACATTACTATTTCAACCGCATCACCCAACTATCCACCAACCGCTTAACCAAAATGCCTTCTCATATTAAAAGATTCAAACTCTAATCCAAACCCAAAACCCCAATCCAGACCAGACCAATCAAAACCCAAAACGGTTCAAAGCTTCCACCTTTCTCCACCGCAAGCCCTATTCACAAAACCCCACAATTCCAGATCGCCGGAGAATTTCAAAGACGAGAGAAGAAACATAAACTCCACCGATCACAACACTTTCAACTCCATCACCAGAAGAAAATAAAAAAAATAAAAAATGTTGCTTTCTTGTAATGTACCCTACACAGAGAGCGAGCGCTACAATGTCTCTCTCTTCGTCTTATCTTCTCTTTCAACCTCTGATCACCAAAACCCTCATCGGAAAAGAAATCTTTATATAAAAATTGGCTTTCTGAATTTTGGGCTTAAACCTCTCTAGCTTGCTTTCTTTCTTATACAAATTGACTCTGGTGTTACCGAATGTGTCGGTCACTTGACAGGTTACTGGTGTGACTTTCAAACACCTTAAAGACCGGTTCTTACCATTCCCGGTTTCCCTGTGACCCCACTCGTGTCTTATGTGGGCCATCCTACCCCCACGTGGCGACAACACTTGGAATTATGTGGCTCTAATTCCTCTTCCAAATCACCTTTTCTTTAATTAATTAAAATGTGAGTAGAATATTTATCTCCTATATTTGGAAATCCTTTTTCCTTGCACAAAAAATTAATAAGCAACTTCATTTTATTGCCTCTTTCAAAAATATTTACAAAAAATATATTTGAATATTAATTTATAATTATATAATGTACAATGAACAGCTAAAATTGAAAACCCCTAATGCAGAAATGTCACAATGGCGCAGGAATGTATTTGTTATTATTACTGATTCATATCTTATGGGATCTGAGTTTATTAAACCTACCAAATATGCTTTCTAGATCCCAAATATATACCATTTTATACTGTTATGCTGTTTCCAAATTAACAATTTATATAAGGGTAATCACGTAATTTGACGCAATAAACAGACATGTCCAAATATAATCCGACATGGAAATTCACTGCTATAATTGATTGGCTGACCTAAAAGTCAGCATTATCTTAATTCTTATCTACACAAAAATAATCATCGGCAAATAAATAACAGAAGGAATCAACCTTGAAGGGCTTAAAGAATATCCATTTACCATTGAATTTGAACGTGTTGATGAGAATCTGACGTGGCAGTTGACCGATTTTGACGCTGTTTAACACTTGAATATAGGGATGTCCATCGGGTCCGTAAGTCCTAAAGCCCTAAAAGAGCCCTAAGGCCCGGCCCGGTCCAAGCCCGGCCCGGTCCGCACCCAAGGCCGAAAAAAGCCCGAGCCCGAAAGCTCCGGGCCGGGCTAGGGCTTGAATTCCGAAGCCCGAAAAGCCCGGCCCGATGTCAGGCCCGAAAAAACCCAATCAAAAAAAATAAATTTTAAATAAGTATATTATTTTCAAATTTAATGTATATGATATTTATATCGTTTATATAACATTAAGAGAATGTACAACGATATACAAACATTTTATATCTATTCTAAACGTATATAAAATTATTTAAGTTCATTATATTACATTTAAATTCAAAATATATATTATTCGTTCAACATATTATTTAAAACTAATGTTATAAAAATAATTATAATTAAATTGGTTTAAATTATGTGTTTCGAATTAATTAAAATTAAAAAATGAATTAAAATTTGAAATTAGGTCCGGTCAAATTCGGTCAAACCCGGTCAAAACCCGGTCAAAGCCCGAAAGTCAAAGGACCTTAAAAAACCCGTGGGCTTGACGATTTTAACGAGGCCCGGCCCGGCCCGAAATTTTTAAAAGGCCCGATTATTTAAAGCTAGGCCGGGCTCGGACCTTGCGATTTAGGGCTTGGGCCGGTCCGGCCCATTGGACATCCCTACTTAAATATGAGATTTGTAACAGATTTGATGTTGTGAGACATTCAATCCGACTAGTAAAACAACATCAGTTTGTCGTGTAGATAAAGCTTCTGTACAGAAGTTGACCAGGGTGGAAATTCGCTGACCATGTAAATATTGAATTTGATGAACATATAAATTCATCTTCCATAAATGGGTTTCAAAGACAGAAGGAAAGCTTGTTGTGTCAAGAGTTTGAATGGCTAGCCTATGGCCTAAAATGAGAGAGGAGATGCAGCTGCACGGGTGTTTGTTTAGTCCGAGGCAGAGTGGCTGAACTGCCAGGGGTTGAACTCAGTCAAATCTGCGTCATGGTCATTGTTAACAGGATCATGGTTGTTGTCTACTGCAGCTCGGTGTTTGGAGTAGTCAGAATTGTACTTGTAAACTTCCAAGTCACCCCAAGGGGTTGGGACAATTTCCTCGGTTAAATCGAACCATCGAGGTTTGAAGGGTTGCCCATTGGATTCCCTCATTCGCTTCTCAGCTCTTTGCATCTCCTCCAGTCTGCGAATGGAGTGAAGTAAGAATCATATATCTTTTCTAGGTTGGAGCTGGGGCATTCTACGAGTGGAAATATAAATCACAGAAACCAATAACAGACCTGCTCTTTTCAGACCCAGCTTTGGAGAGGTCGCCTTTTTCAAGGGCGTACCGATCAGGACGCAAGCGAGAGTCTGATGGCAGTAACTTCTTTGGAGCAGTGGAGAAGCTGTTTATTTTGTGTGCAAAGTATGTGTACTGATATTTGTCATCTTTAGGGACATCCGCAATATGAAAAACCTGTGAAACACAATTTTCTTTGTTGTTGAACAATACATTCTGTTGGATTTGTGAAACAGGAAAAATGTACGATAAAGGTTGCAGGATCTCAACCTCTTTCAGCTCAGTGTTTGGTAGAGGCTCCCCTTCCAGATCACACGGTTGATAACTCATTGACTCATTCCACTTCCCTGTCATCAAGAACTTTGGTTCCTCAGCAGCATTGTATACATATCCATCAACTTCATAGCGGCCAGCCCTGCAGATGAACAGGTCATTTAATGTTCGAAATATCATCTGACATTCTGCTAACAAGTAACCTATGTGTGCAAGTACAACAAGAATCAACATGTAACTAGTCCATGAGAATGACATACCCAAACCAGCCACAAGGTTGAAAGTACAACACTGCTTTGTCTCCTGTAGTCAAATTTGTCATTACCATTTCTCCAGGGGAATCAACCCATGTCCTTCCAAAGATCAGGTTGTTTACTTTTGTTGGAGGTGGAACAAGATCTAACACTACGCCGTCTCTTTTGAGAACCACTCGTGTTCTGCACACAATAAATCGAAGTGAATAAGTAATCTCATAACAATATAATTAGTCACAAGCTTCAATGCTAGTGGACTAGCAGAATATCTAACTCAAAAGAGTGAACTACATGTATTTACTACTTGCGAGTTACCATACAATACAAGCCAATGGCTATCAAAGTATAACCAAAATGTCGATGATCGTAAAGTGTAAAAACAGATCTTGAACAAATTCTGACCTTCCAACGGGATAGACATCCACCGAGTTGCCTAAGAATTTTGTTTTCAGCTTTGATGTGACATCATAGGTGAAGTGGTCATTCTCTGCGTGTCCAGCGCTCATCGGAGGATGATGACTAACCTGGCATGAATTCAGGAACATAACTAAGTTTTACGCACATACAAAATATATTCAAAGAAGGGCTCATATAAAAAGGGTTTTCAATTTAATGCTAAACTGTGCCAGCGTGTTACAGTCTTACAGATGAGAATGTCTGATGCTGATAATCAAAATGAGGCAAAGCCAAGCTAATACAGTCGAGATCTATAGAGATCCCACTGAATACATAGGGTGAACTGATTACCTGCTCAGCTATAAAAGTGATGCCACCGTGGTTGGTCATCTCATAAGTTTCACCTAGAATCGGATTGAAAGGCTTCCAGGTCCGTTGGTAGGCATAGTAGACAGATATAGCCCATGAAGCTAGGATTAATCACAAATACATTATAAGGCGGTACTGGATAATATGCTAAGATAAATTTAGGAAAAGACTTGACTCACTGGCATACACCAGCCGCATATAGGGATCCTCACATTCATCTGCTTGATCCAACAAGTACGAGTATTCCATCAACTGCAACAAGAATGTAGACGTAAGAAATAATTGATACATGTCTTCCAAACACCACAACCATGTAAGAAAACATATGTAATGCAATTCAGGTAACCTCGGCCATTTTCTGAAGCATTGTCATCGGCTCAAAGATTACAACAGGAAGAGTCACCATTGAAGTGATGTCTGCACCTATATACTTCTGCATCATTTTCCAGTAACCATCTCGCTCCTAAATACATGTTAAGCACCCTGATTACCTCTTTTGAAGTAATGTTACCATATACCATCAAAATAATAAAGAATTCAGGCTAAATCGTAGGTAGAAAAAAGCTATGAATATCAAAGTGAAATAACACAGCTTTCTTGTCACAAAACTCACTATGGAATTCATAAGACAAATTACTAGAGGTCAGCTGATGCTCATAAGCACTTCTATTAAGGAATTTATTATCTTAATGACCTAGCTAACACAAAATACATTAGAGATTAGACATGGCAAAAGAAAAAAGAAAGAAAAGAATTGCAATCTCAAACCTCCTTCTGCCACCTTCCTCTGCGAGCTTCCTCCTCAGCATCCTCCTTTCCTCCCTCTGGATTTATTACTTCCACACCCTCGTAACCAAGAAGCCTAATCCCAAAAAAATAAAAACAAGCAATGATCAACAAAACATCAATAGCCAACTAAAATGCGAAACTTAGAATGCAAATCACGAATGCTTTCCTGAACCACAACTAATCTCTAACCATTTGTAGATAAACGCCACAAATATGACAGTTGAGTATACAATAAAACTAATCAAATTGTAGGCGCAAATATGACAGAATGAACTTCAACAAATATTGCTTCTTGTCACCTAGCTCTTTCTATTTTATTAAAGTTTGACTCATATCATTCAACCATCAAACACAAACAATTAACATTTAGGGTTTCAACAACAACCTAACATTAACACAATCGATCGATCAAAAAGATAACAACTTTCCGGACGAAAATTAAATCGAAAACTAAGCTTTACATACCCACTAACGGATCTGTGCATGGCGCTGCCAAACATGGAAAAACCAGAAGACATGGACGCAAAAAAGCCCTTACTTTCGTTCTTCTCCGGAGGACTCCCCATCCCAACAAACCCTAATCAACCTCTCTGCGACAAAAATCGGAAAATCCCTCGACACAAATTCGCTCGAAGAGGACAATCTACGACAGCAAAATCGATCTTGGGATCAACAATGACGGAGCAGAAGTTTGTAGGCCCCTGGTTTCGAACTATGTAATTAAAACGAAATAATTTTTTATTTAGCACTAAACTGTAATTAATTTAAACGCAGACTTAGCACCTTAAGTTAAATAAAATAAGAATGATAAATATCAAGGAGGTGCTGGGAGAGCAAAATATTTACAATTTGTGTATTGTATTCTTCAACGTTGGTTTTATTCATACATGAATTCTTCTATGAGCTCATCAAAGATCATTTCATCTAATGTCAAGCCAAGGCTTTCTGCTTCTGTTTGTAGGCTCATCCAGCCGCCGCCTTGTGCTAAGTCGTGAGAGACAACATTGTCCATTGAGTTACTAATTTTCAGGCTCAAACTCAGTAGCTTTTCGATCCATGATTGAACTTTTCTGGTAACATGGTGTTCTGTGTTTGGTAGCAGATGGATATGGTAGTTGGAGCTGCAGCATAATGGGGTTGGCCAGTATGCTTCAAAAGTGCTGTAAACATCATACAGCGCCTCATAAACTAGATCGGATAAAATCTGCTCCTTTAACTCGTTGTTGAGCTCAGTCGACATTTGGAAAGAGTTCCCAGCTCCGAGGGCTTCGAGTATGTTCAGAGCATTTTGCTCATAACTGAAGGCGACTATATCCTCAGTCCCTAAAACACTGTCCACACTGAAATCATCTTGGTTATTGGTTGCTGTTTTAGTATCTTCTACACCAAACGGAACTTGAGGATCTGAATATGGTTCAGAATCAGATTTGATCAGCAATTCATCTGAGAGCACAGATTCCCTGTAATAATTGAAACTGAGTTGTTGCTCGAAACTTGCACAGGGTTCATCTTTATGCACCTCCGAGTTCTCATTCTCAATGCTTAAACTTGCAGACTTATTTGGCAACTTGGAAAGTTCTATGCTATCAGAGGCCCACTCTGCCTGCAGAACTTCACGCATAGACTGCACCTTCCTCAAAATAACCGAGTCAGATTGCTTGAAGCCAACTTCATCTTCATTTGAGAGTCTGAGGCTCTTGGAAATGTTGAGCTTTGCATTTCCCCTGAAACTAGTCTCAAACAACTGAGTGTATCTTTCCATTTTGTCATTTAAGGATGAAGCCCTTCTAATGCGGCTGAGCTTGTATTCCTAACATTGGAAGCATAGTCATGTGCTTTTTCATCAATTTCATTTTGGGTAGCATATTCAGTAGCCAACTCTCCGCACATGTATACCGGTAGTGTACATGAACGACTGGGTTGAAGGATATTTTCTGAACTGCAAAATGAGGACGAAGAGGTGGATAATCCAGATGATGAGGAAGGCCTTACTTCATTGAGCTTAGTTTCCAGCTTACTGTGCGTCAGGCTTCCATATCCACTGCAATGATTATTTGCCATAGGAAATGAACCTGACCTCTTGAAATTTGCTCTCCTGCGGGACTTCAGGTCTACTTGACAGTTTGCAGAATCAGCTGCATCATAGTTTTGTTTGCTTCTCATGAATAGATTCTTGTCTATCTGAAATGCATTAAAGAAATCCTCATATGTTTCACTGGAGGACTCAATATGGCCACTGGACTGATGATCATCCACAGCGCCCTGATCTAGTAAATCCTGCACACCAAAATGCTTCAAGTTGCGCGCTACCTGCTCATCATCCAACACATCCGCATTCGCACACCTCGTACGGTGAGGAGCTATTTTATCAATTTCAGTTAAACCATCAGATATATTGTGAATTACTACCGGGTGCTTATGATCTACATTTGAGCCATCAATGAGGTTACTTAAACTCGAAGGCTCTAAGTGATGTATAGAGTAAGTTCTCCGAAACCTCGGCTGTTGGGGGACCTAGCCTTTGCTCCGGCTGTCATTTTTTGATGCGTGGATGGTGATGTTTTTTCTGGTATTTTTCGCATCCTGAAGAAAAGCAGATACAGAATATCACACTTCTGATCAGCTCAGCATTAATAACAAATAGTTTCTGTAAGGAATTCAACTCACTGTAAAACTGGAATCAGAGCTCCCATCTTCAAATTCTTGACACTCATCAGATTCATTTGAATCAGTGTTTGGACCGGCTGCAAATATGGTGTGAAGGATGACATTATAACAAAAGAAAATCAGACATCAGAAGCCAGCAGCTAAGATATGAAACCAACAAATTGAAGGTGACATTTTTTTCAAAAGTTTCTCAAGTGTCTCACGTTTGGAGTTTCTAACATGTTTTTGCTTTATGTGTGGCATTAACTTCTTGAAACTTTGAAACTGAAGGGGAAGTAATCCCCATATGCAGCTTCTGTAATATTTTTCAAATTGAAGCGTGGAGTGGTTCCTTTCTAAGTTCCTTCCCATAGTCTCTCCCAGCTCAGAGGATGAATCGGAATCACCTCTTGGTCCTGACAATTTATTACAGAAGATAAGAATCTAAAGAGTGTATGATTACGATGACAGGCTTCAGAAAAGACCACATACTGGGATCTTGAAAAAAGGGCAAAAAAACTCGATCTATCTGGAACCCAAATCAGCAAATCCTAGATAATATTTAGGTCTTGAAAACTCATCAAGTTATTACAAGAAATCAGAAAATCACAGGAAAAAAAAAACAATTTCTTATTCATTTTATAGAGGAATGAAGTTGTTGGTGCTCACCAACTTTTTATGCCAGGGAACTGGGAGGATGAGCAGATCAATGGTCACCAAGAACCTGAGCAAATATCTGAGAACCAGAAAAGGCGGCTTAAAGAGAGTTATTATGGCGGCAGAGAGAAACGGAAAGAGAAAGAAGAAAACTGAAACAGGTAATCGCCAATTAAATGCAACCCAACTACAACCAACAGGAGCTCATTGAATAAATTAACTCTTGATATAACTTGCAGAAGAACAAAGTGGATAAACAAATGAAAAACGATGGCCAGAGCAAAGAGTCAATGGTTCAACCTAAACAAATCAAGCTACATCGTGGAAGATGGATAACAAGTCCGGTCTAGTATTGGGTTATAACATGGAGAAACGACATAGTTTTATTGAAAATATGAAAGGTTGGGTAAACAAATAGATTAAGCACAAGGTCTATGAGATGCGAAACTAGAATTCTAAATGCATGCCTAATAAAATGTTCTCGACTTTGGTAACTGCTGACTAGCAGTAATTACCATACCTATAAATAGTGTACAATACTAGGAAGAATAAAAAGTCAATGAGACGAAGTGAGGTTGGCCTAGTGGTTAGGCACCCACTACCTGAGCCAACAGGTCTCGGGTTTGAGTCATGGGGTAGGAGTGAATTCCTGTAACCCTTTTAAAAAAAAAAAAGTCAATGAAACACGGGAACTTGTTGAAGACTCAAGAGGAGTGCATATACGGATATACGACCTTTATTACTCAGAAAGCAAGTAGATAGGAACTTGTTTGATATGTAAAATGGGAAAACAAAGAAGAGTCTTTGGGGAGAAATTCAGTGCAGGATTGCAGCATAAAATGAATACGACATACCTGAGGCGAGGAGCCAAGGATGCTGAGTTCTAATGTTCATTGTTCTAGGCACAATATTTTTCCAGCTGGATCAAGCAGAAGCAATGAATATGGTAAATGACTCGGAAATGCTTGTAGCTTATAGTGGTGCTAAGAACAGAAGATCACGTTTGGAGAGGTTGGCTTTTATACATTGACGATTAACCACCAAGCAAACAATGCACTTGAAACCGTGAAAATAATTCATTGCCGGTACCAACCAGATAGTTTTGCCGTAACAGTGTAAACCAGTGCATTGTAGTTGAGTGGCTAGCGGTCCTCAGATCCTCGGATTCGTCATTGGTCCCTGATTGAAAGATGCATGACTTTAAAATGGCAGAATCAAAAGAAGCTCACTGATAAATCCATCTCCATTTTGGGACTTGAGACAAATGAAACTGCACTATACTAAAGAACTTAAAATGTCAACAGGGCCTTCACCAAATATTGACACTGATTTAGTTCTACATATGTGAACTTGCCTTATTGAATCACTGAATTCTGTCAGAGACCAATCTTTGCTACAATAGTCAGTACTCTCAGTAGCTTTAGTTACACACATTCAAATGATTCAATAACAACATGCCACAAGAATAGATTCTTAACTGTTTAAAGAAACCACTTTTACCAATAGCAAGACAACCTGAACCAGACAGGATCCATTCAGAATTACTGCATGCCATGGTAATCTAGAAGTTAAGAAATTGAGCAGTGGTGACACCAAGTACTAAATCACACCCAAAAAGCACATGTCTATGCCACACGCAGACAGACTATATAAGTATTCGTAGATGTTGTGTAGCCAAGACTTAACTCAAGAATCCAACCAAACTGCCAAAGCATACCAAACCACAAATTGCAACTGTTAAAAATCTCTAAATTAAGATAGATGCTCACAGAACATGAAGTGGGGTTCAACCAGCCAGAACACAGCGCAGCAAGCAAGTCTTCTACTTTCTTCTGGTGCCAAAAATTCCAACTTGCGCCAGCTGGACACTAAATGACACCATACAAAAAGCTTAGTGGATAACATAGAATACTGAAAAATGAAGAGCTGAAGGACCCCTCAAGAGTGTAAGTATAAGAGAAGACTGTAAAGTGTAAACAATGAATTAAATTGGCTGCAAGTTACATCGCCTTCCTCACCAACATGATCATCTTTGTCAGCATCAGCAGCAGCCAAGAACACAACAAGACTCTCTCACCTCCACTCAGCTCAGACTCATTCATCCTCAACTCATCTCCATTCTCTCTTCAGCATTAAAAATGGCAACAGATACGACAGCTGCATTCTCCATTTCCATAATTGCCATTCTTTCTCTCATCCTCCTTTCAGCATCTTCTTCTTCAGCTCTCAATGTCACCAGTTTACTCTCTTCACATCCAGATCTCTCAGACTTCACTAACCTACTCATCTCCAGCTCAGTCGCCGCCGATCTCACTGACCGCTCCTCAATCACCATACTTGTCGTTCCCAACTCCTACCTCCGCTCGTCAGACATCACCCGCCGCTCCAACCCTTCCTCTATTGCTGACGTCATCCGCTACCATATTCTTCTAGAATACCTCTCATGGCCAGACCTCCGCCAGATCCCGCCACCGGAAAGCTCGTCGCTACTCTTTACCAAAACCACCGGCCGCGCCTCAAACGACTTAGGCGCTGTTAATATCACTCGGAATCCATCCAACGCGCGCGATTTCGGTTCAATCCCCAATTCCTAATTCCTCAGCGAACGCTTCGATCCTAACCCTAATCGAAACCCTACCGTACAATGTCAGCATCTTCGCCGTCATCCCTCCTCATCCCTTACGGATTCGACACCATGTCTTCCGATTACCGTCCGCCACTCGCCTCAACATCACCAAAGCCTTAATCGACGGCCACAACTTCAACGTCGCTGCTTCACTCTTAACCGCATCCGGCGTCGTTGAAGAATTCGAAGCCGACGAAGGCGGAGCAGGCATCACACTATTCGTCCCAACCGATGAGGCGTTTTGCGGATCTATTACCGTCGCAAAATCTTCAGTCGCTATCGGCGGAGATGAAGGCGGTGGTGCTCCGCTTCCACGTCCTCCACTCGTACTACCCACTCGGTTCGCTCGAATCAATTGTAAATCCGGTTCAACCAACATTAGCGACCGAGTCAATGGGCGCGGGTCGGTTTTACATTGAACATCTCAAAGCTCAAAGACTCGGTTGCTATCGACACAGGCATTGTTCAAGCTACTGTCACTCAGACAGTGTGTGATCAGAACCCAGTTGCCATTTTCGGAATTTCCAAGGTTTTGTTACCTAGAGAATTATTCGGCAAGAATCCCATAGATACCTCGACAAACCCGGGATCCGGGAAATTTAACGAAGCTCCTTCACCAGAAAGCGAGCATTTGAGTTCTGAGCTTAAGTCTCCAGCACCAGCTCCTTCAATGGGAGTTAGATTTCAAGGCAAGTTGTTCTCTTTAATGTTGTCAATTTGTATAGTATTGTGTTCAACGGTTTGTTGATCAAACATCAACAAATCAGATTGATTGTAATTTATTTTCTTTGATTGATTTTACACTGGGGTTTCAGCTGCTAAAATTGCAGCTGGTTTTTCATAATTGAAAATTGAATATAATATGAATTTAATCATGAGTTTCTTTGAAGTGAATCTTTTTAAACTGTGTACAGAATGAAGTTATTATTCATCTGACAAGATGTTTGAACTGTATAAAGTCAGTTGGCGGCGGCTCTGTTTTTATATCACGTTAAAGCTGACAACTTTCTATAATTGTCATGACTCATGAGGCCCACGGCTTTCTTAAATCGTCTCCAACTTTTCGTTAATTAAGATTATCGGCTGCTTCTGTCTGATCAAAAAAGAACAATGCGTATTCAAACTTGGATCGCATAAAGCCAAGCCGAAAGAACAGACAATAAATTAGACTACATTTTCCATTAAAGATCAAAATCGAATCCTGTTGATATTAAGCGGGCCTCATAATGAGCTT
This sequence comes from Sedum album, assembly GCA_006409495.1. Lineage (NCBI taxonomy): Eukaryota > Viridiplantae > Streptophyta > Magnoliopsida > Saxifragales > Crassulaceae > Sedum > Sedum album. Next base: position 5,821 of record QZGG01001291.1, on the reverse strand, counting down.
AACGACCTTTTTTAAATTATTACTACATCATAATTCAAGGAATGAAGAAACAAACTTGAATCACAAACTTCCGAAAATAGAGACTAAATAACTGACGCTTACTCCTTGTGCAACTTAAGCTTAATGACCCATGATCCACACAAAAAAGCTTTCAAAACATTGTAGATAAATTCGGGCCATATACAGGCCGGCCCATTACCGCCGACAGCATAGAGCAGTTTAACAATTTGTCTACGCAGGCCCGTTGAGTCTGAACACGTGAGTTAGGCAAGCGACGACGTTTCAATGATTCTGATCATCATAAGCATCAATATTAGGGATGTCCAATGGGCCGGGCCGGGCCGGCCCTAGCCCTAAATCGTAAGGTCCGAGCCCGGCCCGACCCTAAATATTCGGGCTTTTTAAAAATTTCGGGCCGGGCCGGGCCGGGCCTCATTAAAATCGTAAGGCCCACGGGCTTTTCTAGGCCCTTTGACTTTAGGGTTTGACCGGGCTTTGACCGGGCTTTGACCGGATTTGACCGAACCCAATTTCAATTTTAATTCGTTTTTAAATTCTAATTAATTTGAAATACATATTTTAAACCAATTTAGTTATAAATATTTTTATAACAATAGTTTTAAATAATGTGTTCAACGAATAGTCTATATTTTGAATTTACTTGTAATATAACGAACTTAAACAATATTATATGCGTTTAGAATAGATATAAAATGTTTGTATATTGTTGTAAGTTCTTGTGATGTTATATAAATGATATAAATATCATATACTTTAAATTTGAAAATAATATATTTATTTAAATATTATTTTTTTTGATCGGGCTTTTTCGGGCCTTGGACCGGGCCGGGCTTTTCGGGCTTCGGAATTCAAGAACTTACAACAATATACAAACATTTTATATCTATTCTAAACGCATATAATATTGTTTAAGTTCGTTATATTACAAGTAAATTCAAAATATAGACTATTCGTTGAACACATTATTTAAAACTATTGTTATAAAAATATTTATAACTAAATTGGTTTAAAATATGTATTTCAAATTAATTAGAATTTAAAAACGAATTAAAATTGAAATTGGGTTCGGTCAAATCCGGTCAAAGCCCGGTCAAAACCCGGTCAAACCCTAAAGTCAAAGGGCCTAGAAAAGCCCGTGGGCCTTACGATTTTAATGAGGCCCGGCCCGGCCCGAAATTTTTAAAAAAACCCGAATATTTAGGGTCGGGCCGGGCTCGGACCTTACGATTTAGGGCTAGGGCCGGCCCGGCCCGGCCCGGCCCATTGGACATCCCTATCCCTAATCAATATCAAATATGTCCAACAAGCATGCAATTCAGTACAGTTAAAATACTGAAGATTCCATAGCTTTTTTGTTACACTGAAAAAGTTACACTAAAATCACTTTTAATAATAACCCACAAGAATCAATCCATATCTAACCTAAACATTTGTCCTTCCAATACTTTTATTAACAAACCCTAATACGTGTTATCGGCCTAAACCTAGCGATATTATCAATAATGTTCTTCAGTATGTTTGTTTTTTTGAGCTGATGATGAGTAGCAGCTAGTTTTGCATAGCATGTGTTCAGATTCATATGTACATGGCCGTGGTGATGACAAGTAGGGCTGCAAATGAGACGATACATTCGATACTTATTTGATGATTGACTCGATAAAAACTCGATCAATACTCGTTCGATAATAAACGAGTCGAGTATGAACAAAATTACGAAACTCGTTTAATAAACGAGCCGAGCTTGAACAATGTCATACTCGACTCGTTTATGTTCGTGAACAACTCGAAAAAGTGTACGATAAAAACTCGATTAATACTCGATAAAAACTCGATTAATATTTGATAAAAACTCGATTAATTCTCTATTTATAACTTTATTAATATTTATATCAGGCTTATTATATTATTATAAATATGATTATTTTAATGATTTTATGTATATAAATAAGAAATATAAACGAGTTTTAATCGAGTTTCAGACGAATAACTCGTTTATGAGCTCGTTTAACTATACTCGATAAATTTTCGAGTTGAGTTCGAGTATGATATTAATATTTCAAGTCGAGTTCGAGCTTGAAAATTTAATACTCGACGAATATCGAGTCGAGTTCGAGCTGATATATGTAAACGAGTTCGAGTTCTGCGATACTCGCCCCTACTCAGCTCGTTTGCAGCCCTAGTGACAAGTCATTTTCCGTATTGAAAATTATATAAGTAATATGCTTTTTAGAGAAGCTAGTAGAGAAACATGTGTTTTACAACCCATACCACCCATTTTGTGGAAACATGCATCATTAAATCATATGTACTATTGAAGGTAACATGTGCCCATTTGTATTCTAGGAAAAATATCATATCTAAGGGACATGCATATTAGTCACAGGTCGTTGAACATTTTGATAATTTCGCTGAAATTAAAAATATTTTGGTCATTTTGACAGTCAATTAGCACCGACGGCCGATGCATTTGACAAATTCTCTATTTTAATAGGGTATCCTACCTTAAAGTTCATCCTAATACCTCCTCGGCTCATCATACCATTATGACTAACACTAGTGGATTGGATCTGAGCTTTTGAGGTGTCAATAAATAAACTTACAGTTAAAAAACTGGTCGTGAGAGGAAATGCAGAGGCAGTGGGGAGTGGCAATAATTGGAAAGCACGTGCGTAAGGGAGATGCATCAAAGTCTGCACAAATCCGCATCAAAATCCGAACTCCCAGTCCCCATTTCCTAACTCTAAAAGCAGAGCCAAAGTAGAGTAAAGTAGACTCGAAGCAAACACTTTTTATTAACTTTTACTCTTCTTCAATAAGACGCCAACAACTACCAGACCGATCGAACCAACATCTTTCTTATCTCAATCCCAAGTACGCACTCACTCCCCCACATTGGATCCTTCACCCATTCCTTCTTTCACTTCTCTCCATTACTATTTCTGCTCTGTTATTATACATTTACGTGTTCTGTTTTTTGTCATTTGCTCTGTTTTTCCTTCTCTCTGTTTCCCTCGTTATATCAGATTCATATGGAAAGTTTCGATATTGGCGTGGAGGGCGTCTTAGATCGGGAATTGGGGTTTGATTTTGTAGCCAAACAGAGTGTTTGGATTACAAGCCAGAGCTTTTTGAACAATAGTGGGGCTGTTGAAGATGGGGATGATGGGTTTCGAACACCAACTTCGATTGACAGGAAGATTAAAATGATTGAAACGTGTCCTCCTGCTCCTAAGAAGCCACCGCCGCCACCTCCGTCAAAGAAGCGGAAGGCGTTGTTTCCATTGGATCAGTCAGGGATGGTGGCTGAGATTGCGAAATTAACGTCTGGGAAGAAAGCACGGGTCTTGGCGGCGCCGGCAACAGTCATGTAATTTGCTGGCACACAATTCAACACATCGTTGTTTGTCTCGTAATCTTATTCCTCATTCTCGTACGTATGTAAATTGTATGCTCATTTAATCTGATTATGTATATTTTCAGTACTTTATGTTCTTGAAAATATTTAGTATATGCTGGTTTGTAAGTTGTCAAAACCAATTCAAGATTCAATTCTGAACTCGTTCCAAATTCCAGATCATTAAAAAATCTGAATGAGCTGTTGCTAAACACCTCGATTATCGGGGTGCACTGATTTCATTTTCGATATACCGTCCGTAAAGAATTTATGACATTTTTTTGTATCAAAACGATGAATTTGATAAAAAAACACTCCATAAAAATTGATGATCGGTGCTTACGATATTTCTCAAACTGAATATATATTGATATTTCAAACATGAACAAAAGTAATCTTACTTTGCAAGTTAACGAGAAAATTCCCATGCTGAAAGAAGTTGAACTTTGTAAGAAATTTATTCTAACATCAGAAAAGCAAAACTTATCAAAGAAATAGCATGAAATAATTAAACTTATTAATCATGGTTTAGTGGCCCATACGTAATGGGCTTCTCACATGAAGCCCAATACTTTAATTAGTAAAAACCAGAAACATATAGAAGAGACGAGGTTCATGTCGACACCTGATGACGTGGCAAACACATAAAGCCAGAGATTTCTGGACACTGAAGCTCGTAGAACCATCCCCATACTTTAAAAAAACCTATAAATTCAACCTCATCTGCTTCACATCTCTCAGTTCAAATCAAACACAGAAACTCCAAATCAAAGCAATCAAACACATTGAAAATGTCGATGATTCTACGCCCAAGCAGCATTTTCGACAACTTATTAGACCCATTTGATGCCTTCTCATCAGCATTGTCTACATTCCCATCTACCGGAAATGATACCACAGCTGCGATCGTAAATGCGCGAGTGGACTGGAAGGAGACACCAGAGGCACACGTGTTCAAGGCTGATATTCCAGGGTTGAAGAAGGAGGAGGTGAAAGTTGAAGTTGAGGATGGTAGAGTTTTGAAGATTAGTGGGGAGAGGAGTAAAGAAAAGGAGGAGAAGAATGATAAATGGCATAGGATTGAGAGGAGTAGTGGGAAGTTTGTTCGGAGTTTTAGGCTCCCGGAGAATGTGAAGATGGATGAGGTTAAGGCGACTATTGAGAATGGTGTGCTGACAGTAACTGTGCCGAAAGAGGAGGTTAAGAAGCCTGAGGTTAAGGCCATTGAGATCTCTGGCTAGACAACTGTTAAGGTCATCTTCATGTATGAGTGTCAGTCAATAAAGCATAGTTGCTACGTTACATGAGCTTGTGTGACTGTGTCGTGTGTCTATGTGTGTCTGAAAATGAGTGAAAAATCTCATCTGAATTATTGTTTCCTAATGTGTACCGGTGTAAAATGAAATGCAGTGAAAAGTACAAATCTTAAATAATGAGAGAGTTGTCACTTTGTCTCGTATATTAAATAATGAATCGAGTAAACTTGTAAAACTTGTAATGTATCATTTCTTTTGATATCCAATGTATTTTCTTTTTTATCAGCTCTTCTAAACTAGCATCCATTTCGTTAGGATTCGACCTAGAGAAATCCAAAATGTATCGGACGTCGGTGCTTATTTGTTCAGACGAAAGCACTCCTCATAGCATCTCCAACCCATGATGTAAAATGGGTTGTGTTAGGACCGTGATTAGTCAAGTACCTCACAAGGTCTAGGAACGGTTAAGGACCTAAACCGAGTTTGCAGGTTCAAGTACCTCAGAGTTTAAACACAGCGGAAATACGTCTAAAGATTATTTTATTAATCTATAGACTGTACAAATACTTACAATTCGTACACAGCAATAGTAACGCTAACTATCACTCAGAGTTTCTTGGTTCGATGATCCCGGATCAACAACCTCAACTCAACAGACAAGTCCCTCCGGTTTCCAACCTTCGACTCCGTCTGTCTTCCGGTGAGCTTCCTTCTGCAACTCAGCAACTCAACTCAGTTCTGATTGTATGCACTCAAGCTTTCTGGAATTCACGCGTATGTGAGCTGCCTTTCACCCGAGTATATGTAGGGAAGTCTAGTGACCGTTACCTCCACTCCCCCACTCCTAGAAATCAGCCCCATGTCTTCCCACAAGAATCTCCAACAACCTTGACTTGGTTGTTATCTCCTCTTGTCTCTTCAAGTCGTGTATCAGCTCTTTTCAAGTCATGCAACGTCTTCCCATGATCTTCTCAACTGAATTTTGACTCGGTCCTCGGACTGCTGCGACTCATGTCCCACTGCGTCCGACGCAGGTTCTTGTTCCTCTCTGTGTCTGTCAGGTACATGTACCTGCACACTCAACTCAGGTATTAGTCGAGTGTTGTCATCAATCAAAATCCACTGGGTACATGTTGAGGTACATGTTCCA
>QZGG01001290.1:0-71140 GCA_006409495.1 Sedum album | reverse complement strand
AACTTGGTTTATAGTTCTCTTGCATAAGCCACGCATGGTGCAGCATGTAAATCACTGTTGTCTCTTCTAGGTACAAAACATTTAACCTTGTCTAGATTCAACGCAGCGAAAACAATGCGTAAAACCACATTTGTTTGTCTTTTCTAAATAGAGGATTGGATCCGATTTCCAACAGCAGCTCGAACTCTACAGATTTGCAATATGGCCCCTCACTTCTTATAACACGCCAATTTATCAATAAATATTAAATATATGCATATAGTCAAAAGTTTCCCAGTCTACCGGCCCATTTCTCTCTTGGGCCCATGACCACTTAAAACAAACGCTCAAAACTTTCTTTGGAAAAGATATTCACAACAAATCAAGGATTAAGGAATGATATTAATTTATATTCGGGTTACTTGTAAGAAATCACCTTCAAAATAAGAACATGTTACGTCATCACTCTTATATTGCGATATTTCATTCGATCAACTTTATAACCACTATTGTGACGATTAACCACCTCTCTGTTTATAGAGTGTTGTGTAGCTAATGGAAGTGAATATTCACTGAATACAAGGATGGTGAAGTGAAATATCATTTGTGATAAGAAAACGGATCAGGTACAGCAAGTATATAAGATAAAAATTAAAACGCAATCTAAATCATTCAATTCAAATATTTGAACGGTTAAGATTTAATGATAGAATGTAAATATAGAAATAATTTAATCATTAAAATATATATTAAAAAGGATAAATTAGTCAGAAATCCAAAATAGATAGGTGGGTGACATGAAATATTCTATTTTGAATGTGGTTTTTTGCAATTAACACTTTATATTTTATATAAGAACTAAAATTATATTCGAACTCTATTTTTTGATATGAGATAATAATCTTTAAAATATTATATTTCTTAAATGAGTAAAGATATATGAAACTAATACTTTCGTATAAATTATAAATAAATTCGGACCGTAGATCTGTAAAATATAGCCTAATGAGATTAAGAGGCCGAAATTAAAGATTGAAAATTTTATATCAATTTAAATAATAAAGATACAAACAAGGGCAAATTAGAAAGAATAAAAATAGCTCAGGCGATCATCGACGTTTATGACACGAATCAAGAATTTGATATTCCCTTCTGGAACCTCTCATATCAAAAATCAGCACCATACGCAAATCTATCAACTGTGACGGCATGTGTTCCTGTTCGTTTTGACAACTTAATCGATTTGTCGCAAAAAGATGTATGATTAATAAATTTGCAAAGTATGGTTCGTGAAATATGCTTCAATAATTCCTAGTGATTCATCTAATGAAAATTGTAAGAGGATGTATGATTCATAAATATACAAAAGGTGGTTCATGAATCATGCTTCAATGATTTCTGAATCATACATTCAATAAAAAGCCGTCAGATGATGTACGATTCATAAATTTATAAAGGATGGTTCAAAAATCATCATTGATTTTCTGAACCATACAAGTAAACAGTGGCGGATCCAGAACAAAATAATTGGGGGGTCAAAAAATAAAATTACTTTATAAAAAAGAATTTTAAAATAAACTAAAAGTGTAAGCATGGTGGGAATCGAACCCCATACCTCGCCCAAACATAACCTTACAAAAACCACTACACCACACAACTTACCTTACAATTCTCTACATATATAATAGATATACACAATTTGGGGGGTCAATGGACCCCGCCTGACCCCCTAAATCCGCCACTGCAAGTAAAGACAATAAGTTTAATCTTATAATTGCGATGACATTTCTGTGCGAGACATAACTGAGGAAACAAAAAATTTACTTGAGTCTCCGCTAATCGTGTGATCGTATAATTCACAAGAACAATAATTATGTGGTTACCACGATTTAAGAGATTGATATATGAAAATCTTTTTGAATAATATTTGATGTCCGAAATTCCTAAATTAACATTTCGATTATTAATGATAAAATTTGCTATGATTATTTAATCAGTTGAATTCGAATTGATAGACGTATATCATTATTTATAGTTTCGACGAAAATATCCTTTTTTTAACCCGCTATCTTCTTAAAATTGTAACGTTATATTATAATTTTGAAATGAATTAATAACTATCGTACATGGTGTGTCTGTCTTGACCGGCAAGTACTTAGTCCAACCATACTCAATCAAATTGACTTGTATTAAACTCACCATTCATATGCATCCCAGCAATTCATGTGTATCCGGATCCCGTACTACCATATAAAACGACGTAGTTTTGTTTATTAATTCAAAACAATGTAGATACGAAAATCCAAATTTAAATTTTTTAAACTCTTTTCAAACGATATAATTTTGATATTTATTAAATCAAAACTATGTCACTTTACATTTGGCTGTAGTGCGATGTACGGAACATATGATCCAAATCCAATCCGTGATTAGTTCAAATTTCAATTTTGGATGGCTCACTGGCTGGCCAGTGGAGTGAAAAAAAGGCATCATAATAAATAAGCTTGTTAGGCAGTAGTTTATAATTTATTTCTAAATTTTGTCTATCTTTGAAAGGTCTCATGATATTTTCTACACTTATTTAAGCATAAAATATCTTTATTTAATTGTCACAAAAGCGGCCATCAGGGCTGGTATGGAAGACGTGTTCACCTCTTGGTGGAGGGATCCTTTGAAGAAGGCTGTGCTTAGATTGAAGATAATGAACTTGATGTATTAGCTAGATGTGCTAACAAATATTCTTGTAATACATGTACCACCTATCGAGAGAAAAAAATTGTCACAAAAGCAATTCTTATAACCATGCTGTTCTTTAATTGATTAGATGTGTTTGTTTAGAGATACTTAATATTGGAGGAGATGTTTCATTAAAATGAATAAGTAAAGAACCTTAACTAGAGAATGTTCAAGCTTGCTGCAAATCATCATTAGGAATTTCAAAAATATATAACAACGTAATTATGAACTCATCAAATTCTAAATTCTAAAACATTTCGCAATGTGTAGAAAAGGGTGGTTGTCTATTAGCCATGTTCGGGTACGAAAAAGGAGGGATCTTCTCTTCCTCTTGCTTTCCTCCGAGTCTTTCCTTCTTTGTTTTTGCCTTTAAAAGTGAGGCTTGTTCGAGTCGTGAGATATTCATTGTAATTAGAGCTTCAAATGATTAGAATAGATAAATACATATACTCTCCCTCAACCTATTTATACCCCTTCGGAATACACATTCACTCTCACTCAGCCAAGATTCAATCCCTCCCATATCCCTAAGGTATGATTAACATCGATGAATCTTCGCTCCCATTACTACGTCTCATCTCACACACCTAATTTCATTTATCTATCGATAAAAAAACTCCGACTCTATCTTGATGTAGTTCATGAACTATTTCACATTCACAGAAGTAACAGTTTATCGATCAATTATTTAATTTCTTGCTTGAATCCGGGACATCTCGTATCGGCATTTTGTTACTCTAACTCGATAGAAACATAAACTCTACATTGTTTTCAACATCTTCTCAGGTTGCAGAACGATGGGTGCAAGTGGCAGAATGTCTTTTCCTCCCAGTCCTAAAAAGACTGAAGCTCATATTCTCAAACGAGCTCCACACTCGACGCCTCCATTTACCGTTGGTCAGTTAAGAAAAGCCATTCCTCCGCATTGTTTTCACCGCTCTGTCCTCCGATCATCCTCCTATGTTGTTTATGACCTCACCATAGCCTTCATTTTCTATCTTATTGCCACCAGTTACATCCATCTTCTACCTACTTATCTGAGGTACGCGGCTTGGTCTCTTTACTGGGCAGCTCAGGGTTGCGTGCTTACTGGCATTTGGGTTATCGCACATGAGTGCGGTCATCATGCATTCAGTGAATATCAGTGGCTTGATGACACTGTTGGCTTTGTTTTACACTCAGGTCTTTTGGTTCCCTACTTCTCTTGGAAATACAGCCATCGCCGCCATCATTCGAACAGTGGTTCACTTGACCGGGACGAAGTATTCGTCCCTAAGAAGAAATCTAGCATATCATGGTTCTCCAAGTACCTCAACAACCCTCCCGGCCGAGTGATGACTTTGGCCGTAACCCTTACTCTAGGCTGGCCTTTATATCTAGCGTTCAATGTTTCCGGGAGGCCTTACGACAGATTTGCCTGCCATTTTTACCCGAAAGCGCCCATCTTTTCTGACAGGGAGAGACATCAAATATTGATATCAGATGTTGGCATTTTGGTTGTTACTTACGGTCTTTACCGCTCGGCGCTAGCAAAAGGTCTAGCTTGGGTGTTGGCCATATATGTCGGACCATTGCTGGTTGTCAATGCCTTCTTGGTTCTAATCACCTTCTTGCAGCACACTCACCCTTCATTACCTCATTACGATTCATCCGAATGGGATTGGTTGAGAGGAGCATTAGTAACCATGGATAGAGACTATGGATTTCTAAACAAGGTCTTTCATAATATCACAGACACACATGTTGCACACCATTTGTTCTCGACGATGCCACATTATCACGCAATGGAAGCTACTAAAGCCATAAAGCCAATATTGGGTTCTTACTACCAATTTGATGGTACATCTTCATTCAGGCTATGTGGAGGGAGGCTAAAGAATGCATTTATGTTGAGCCCGATGAGGATCAGAGCCAGGGTGTGTATTGGTACAAAAACAAGCTGTAGGTGGTGGCTATGAGAAGCTGCAGGATGAGTTAGAGATGTCAAGTTGTTTGTGTCCAACTCCAAGTAAGTCTGGTTGTTCCATGGTCTATGCATTGTTTAGTAGCAGTGGCGTCTTCAAGTCTGGTTTTCTTTTGACATGGTTTGCAGTGAAATAAACTCGAGTTTTGTTACTTCAATTCAATCTTGAGAGTGTTGCAAAGCTACACACCACAAATTCAACCAATAAATTTAATAAAAATAATAATTTAATTGCAACATTCTAATTAATCAAAAGGGTTAATTACGGGAAAACACCCCTATTCCCAGTAACACCCATATCTTTTTTTAACAAAACACCCATTTGTTTTCAATTTTTTCAATGTCACACCCATTGTACTATTTCAGTACTATTCCATTAAATAATATTAATAAAATCAAAAAATATTATAGAAAATATTTAAATCAGAAAACTTTAATGCACAATTATATTTCGTATTTTTGACGACGTGTACGTAACAAACTATTAATGTGAAAAATCCAAATTAAGAGAAAATAAAAATACCTAAAAAAACATAACAAACGTATGCTAAAATCCTACTCATCAGAAAATTTCTTCACATTCAGTTTATATTTTCACATGTATATATGTTGATAGTTCGTTATATACAATTATAGTAACTCGTGAAAAGAACTATTTCTTTAAATGGTTTTCTTTTTCAAAACTTCAAAGTTCTTAAAATTTTTAAATAAAAGATCTTGATTTTTTAGTTTTTACAAAATCTTGATTAATTTTCTGAATTTTTTAAAAATAAAATTTCAACTTATATGATTTTTAAAAAAATTATTTTTATGTATTTTTATTGTTAATTTTTTATAATTTTGATTTTTTTTGCGTGAAAGCAATTTTCATATGGTGCTGTCAAAAGTATTATTAAATTATATTTTTTAGATTTTTTTATTTTTCAAAAAACAAAATTTTAAAAAGGCTTTAATATATTTTAATTTTTTTCTTCTGATTTTTATATTTTTTAATAATTTTTTTGATTTTTTTTCTTAGTTTTCTGATTTTTATAATTTTTATATAATATTTTATTAATATATTTAATGAAATTGTATCGAAATAGTACAATGGGTGTGACATTGAAAAAATTGAAAACAAATGGGTGTTTTGTTGAAAAAAAAGAAGATATGGGTGTTACTGGGAAAACACCCCTATTAACCCTAATGTGTTTTCCCGTAATTAACCCTAATCAAAATCAATCATTGATATATTATCTTGCAATTCACAAAAAATCAATATTTTTTCATAACAATACCATGTGGGTTTATTTTGTATTGGACTCGTGAATTCTAATTTGTATTTATTGATTATTTTTTATTATTCTCTGAGATTATATCACGTCATTACACAGTTTATGTGCATTGTCACGTGCAAAATTTGTACAATTCACATGTTTCAATGAAAAGTAAATCTAATAAATCACCCAAAAAAAAGAATCAACATGAATAAATCTCTAAAAATCCATTCTCAATATATCCACAGTCACTGAAAGTCTGAAACCACACCAGCATCAATATTGAATATATTGAGCCTTCCTAATTCTCTCTGACTTCTCTCTTCTTCTCTTCTTTGTTTTTTGATTCTCTTCTTCTTCGGGTCACATTGCTTAGGGGTGGAGGGGAGGTCCTCCTCCCTATTGGGATGATGGTTCCTCAACCTCTACCCCTAGGCGATCCTTCCGTCTCCTTCATTTTAGCCGTCGTCGCCGTCCTGCCGCCGTTGCCTCCTGGATGCATGCATGTGCCCGATCTTCCTCCACCGGATTCCTCCACCCTCATAGGTCGCATGCATGTGTCCCGATCGCCTCGGATCGGTTTTGTTTGTTTATAAATAAGGTTGTATGCATATGTACCGATCGTTTCGGATCAGTTTTATTTGTTTGTGTTTATGCTTCGTCTTTTATCTTGATGTTGCCGGTTAGGCATGTCGTGGAGCTATCTGCTCCTAATAAGGCTTGGAGTTTCGCCATATGAAAGTTGTTTGTCTAGATGATGAACTAGACGATGGTGGTATCGATGGTGATGGTGTCGGTTCCGGCCTGAGCTCTCAACTGATTGATTAAGAGAAGATCAAAAAATATAGTGTCGTCTCAATTATTTACCATCGTGTTGTTTCAGTTTGTAATCATGTTAAGTTTTGTACTCTTTTTCATGATTCAATGAAATGACCCACTTTTATCAAAAAAAAATATTGAATATATTGAGAAAGAGGAAATAAAAAAGCACTTTTGCACAAATTCTATAAAAAATACTCACTAAGTAAAAGTTTTGCTGCTACTGTTAGTTGATTTCAATTCCCTCCTTCACAAATCAAAAATATATATCGGAAACCCTAATTTCACCCCCAAATCTCAATCTCGGTCGAATAGAGATGGAGGACGAATCAGGCTCCAACAGCCTCACACATCTCATCAAGGAGCTTGTCCTCCGCTTAAACCCTAACTCAACAACCGACGACGATGACTTCCGCAAATCCTTTCTCTACGCGATTCGCATTCTCAACAGCCGTATGTCGCCTTCAATCTCGCCTGATTCCGCCGCCATGGCTGAAGCCATCAAGCGCCATCTCGCTACTCAAGGTAAACCTTCCAAAGCCCTAACCTTTTCTGAGCTCTACACTAGATTTGCTGCCAAGACTGGACCTGGAAGTATTGGTAATAAGTGGGCTGTGCTCTATCTGTTAAAGGTCGTTTCGGAGGATCGGAGGAATGTGTCGAGTAGTGTGGGGGTGACCGGTGGGCTTCCGGTTTTGTTTGATGATGAGTTTCGGAAGGGTGATGAGACTAAGGATTTGAGTAAAGGTAGGGAGAATGGGGTGTTGTATGTGACCAAGGATCCGGAGAATGTGAGAGATTTGGCGTTTAGAGAGTTTTTAATTTGTTAAAGGAAGAAAGCGAGGTTTCTGAGGAGGTTTTAGTAAGAGATGTGTTGTATGCGTGCCAGGGAATTGATGGAACATTTGTGAAATTTGATTCAAAGGCTGATGGGTACTTTTGAGTGATATCATTAAGGTTCCTAGAGGTACTAGAAGTATGGTTCACAAGCTCAGTGAGTTAGGGGGATTGTTTAGGAGGGTAAAGAGTTACATTTCGGAAAGTATGGATCGGTTTCCGGCAGAAGATGTTGGGACTGTAGGACAGGCATTTTGTGCAGCGATGCAGGATGAGTTATCAGAGTATTATAAACTTCTAGCCGTGCTTGAATCACAATCGATGAATCCTATTCCGCTGGTTTCAGAGTCTGCCACTTCGGGAAATTATCTTTCATTGAGAAGGTTATCAGTTTGGTTTGTTGAGCCGATGGTGAAGATGAGGCTCATGGCTACTCTGGTCGACAAGTGCCGATCTTTGAGGGGCGGTGCGATGGTTGGGGCTATTCATTTGCACGCCCAGCATGGCGATCCGCTAGTTCAGGAGTTCATGAAGCGTTGCTTCGCCGTGTGTGTTCTCCTCTATTCGAAATGGTGAGAACTTGGGTTTTAGAAGGGGAATTGGAAGACATTTATGCAGAGTTCTTTATCTTGGCACAAACTGTAAAAGCTGAGTCTCTGTGGAGGGAAGGTTATCAGCTGCACGCTGGAATGCTTCCTTCCTTCATTTCAAAATCACTTGCTCAGCGTATTCTGAGGGCTGGCAAGTCAATTAATTTTCTGCGGGTCTGCTGTGATGATCGCGGTTGGACAGATGCTGCTGCAGAAGCTGCTCAAGCCGCTGGTACAACAACCTGTAGAGGAGGCCTTGGTTATGGTGAAACTGATGCACTCGAGTCTCTGGTTTCCGAAGCATCCAAGAGAATAGATAAGCATATGCTGGATGTGATATATAAGCAATATCGGTTCAAAGAGCATTGTCTTGCAATCAAGCGCTATTTACTGCTTGGTCAGGGAGATTTTGTTCAGTACTTGATGGATATTGTTGGTCCAGAACTTTCTGAACCTGCTAACACTATCAGCACCTTCAAATTGGCAGGATTGCTTGAAAGTGCAATCCGATCATCGAATGCTCAGTATGATGACCGTGATATCCTCGATAGATTGAGGGTAAAGATGATGCCTCATGGGATTGGTGACAGGGGCTGGGATGTTTTCTCTTTGGAATATGATGCTAGAGCTCCATTAGATACTGTATTTACAGAATATGCTATGGCAAAGTATTTAAAAGTGTTCAACTTTTTGTGGAAACTTAGACGTGTTGAACATGCACTTATTGGTGCGTGGAAGACAATGAAACCTAATTGTACGACCTCTCATTTCTTCACAAAACTTCAAGGCCCCGTGAAGTTACAGCTACTTTCAGCTTTGAGGAGATGCCAAGTCCTTTGGGATGAGATGAATCACTTCGTCTCAAATCTGCAGTACTACATCATGTTTGAGGTCTTGGAAGTCTCATGGTCCAATTTCTCTAATGAAATGGAAGTTGCCAAGGATCTAGATGATTTACTTGCAGCACATAAAAAGTATCTTAATTCCATTGTCGAGAAGTCTCTTCTTGGCGAACGCTCTCAGACCCTTTATAAAAATCTCTTTATCTTGTTTGAACTCATATTAAGATTCAGAAGCCATGCAGATCGACTATACGAAGGAATCACTGAGTTGCAGCAAAGGTATTATATTTGTGATGTTTGTATATTTCAAATTTCATGTTGAACTATTTGACTATGCAGATGCTCTCAGTTTTGAAAGCGCTAAATTATTTGTATATGCAGGAGTGCGGTATCCTCTTTATCATCTCGCGACAAGACAAAAGGTGGTAGACCTGTGAAAGATTCGTCTTCAGATCCTGGGTCATGGCTGAGTGGTGGAAGGAAAGACCTAACACATCGTGCTGGTGAATTTCTTAAAGGCTCAGGCCAAGACTTCGATAAGATTGCTAAGGAATACTCATCTTTGCTTGGGGGTTTTATTTCTCAGCTACCTGTTCAACAACATGTTGATTTGAAGTTTCTGATGTTTCGGCTTGATTTCACCGAGTTTTACACAAAACCACAACCCACTGTGTGACAACACTAAGGAAAGTAAGTGTTGGTCAATTATTTGATTTGATACCATGGAGCTACAACTTTTGGTTGGATCTAACTTGATACAGAGAAGTGCAGCTGGTGTGCCAAGAATACCATCACCCTGTTTGTTTTCGAGCTGCAGTTGTGGTGCTTATTCTTTCATGTCAAGCAGACTCTCCAAGCAAATGATGGCGGTAAAATTTGTTGCAATGTTTGTTTTAATTAATCATATTTGCAGTTTGTACATGGGGTTTCAATTGATGTCATTGTTAATCGTGTGTTTCTGACTTTGTTCTTCTAAGTTTTGTTTGTGTTGATTGTAGACCTGTTTTGTAGTTTTTGTGGTTTGTTGGGTAACTGATAATCAGTGATAAACACGGTTTATTTCCTTGTCTCTGTTCTTTTTATTTTAGAAACTTTGTGCTAAAATGAATGATCCATTTTTATTGACGATGAGAGTGTTCAATGGTCAAACTCTTAACATTTTTTGAACTGAAAAGTGAATAGGGGCACTTCTTTCAGTTAAGTGGTAACAGACGACCTTGAAGCCCTGGCAATCAGCAAACTGAGGGGAATTTCAGTTTGCAGGCACTTGCAGCAAATAAGTATAGTTCTCATTTCTCTCTTGTGCATCTGTTCAGTTCACTGTATTTAGTGCTGGATTTCACTGATAAGAGTTTAGGGTTCAATTAGTTGGTTGGTTGTTTGTGTACACTGCTTTTGACATGCTGCGCATTAAACTAGCTGAGAATTGTTGTTGATTTTTAACTGAAGCTATACACTATGTTCTGGGAACATATTGCATTTGTCGGTGACTCAGTGTATATCCAGTGTTTTCAGTCTATCTTATATAGTAGAAAACAGGGACCATAATTATGTTTGGTTGATTTAGATCAAGTAAATGTCAATTCCATTAGTTATCTTGGTTGGGTGCTAATGCGTACATATGAAGGGATGATGTTTTTTTTGATAAGGCTATTAAAGCCTGAATATTGATACAAGATACAAGAGAAAGGATTTAGACAGGTGGGAACAAGTCTTAAACCACCTCGGACAGCAATACAAGATGCCCAGTTGACCTATCTCGCAACTAGTACCAGCACACCCACACTTTTCAGCCATATCTCATTCGATCTAGGGGCAATACCAACTATAACTACCCGCATACTCCATGGGAATACTACGACCCCAAGGCAAACTACTACCTTCTCCACATAGAGAAGGAAATTATACAACCGAAAGATAAACATTAAACAACCATTTATTTATAAACAAACCGAGGCCGATCTAAGACGATCAGACTACATGCATGTGATGATGGAGGGTTGAAGAGTCTAATAATACGCGAATCGGCTACGTGCATGTGGCCTAGGCGGCGGAAATGGCGGCGGCAAGGACATTGGAACTATGAAATTAAAAGGATATATAATCTCCTTGGGGTAGAGGAAGACAACATCCCATGAGGAATCCATCTCCTCTACTCCAAAGAAATGATCACTGAAGAAAAAAGAAAAATGAAAGAAAAAAGGTGGAAAGATTTATGGAAGAGAGAAGACAGAGCGAAGGAATGATGTTTGTGGACTCAATGCTTTAGTAAGCAACTTGTTATTTCATTAGTAGTTTAGAAAGAAAAAGGAAGAAAGTATATTTTCTACTCCCTTCCGTCCAATTATTTTTGTCTCACTTTGTTAATATGTGAAAGTTATATAATAATAAAATGAGACAAAAATAATGGGATGGAAGAAATATTAGATTATTAATACGGAATAGAGTTTAGCTTAATATTAAAAAGTCAAAATCTAACATGATTTTCTAGTTAGATTATTAATCAAGCGAACTAATTACTGATTTATACTCATGAACAGTTCGTTTAGTGTTGGAGGCGATTTTGAAATATTCAGATTGTAACCACTTTGACTGAATGGAGCAGTTTGGATCCAAATTCGCAATCCCTGCCGAACCGAAACAGCCAAAATTAGTTAAATACTCGCTTTTTTCAATTAAATGACTGAGTCGTAGTAAAAAATACTCCTCAGAAACTCACTGCGCACTAGTCGGTGCTTACACGTGTCGACTCCAACACAACACATTGGGAATCTCGCTTTTAACTTAAACATTACTTAATCAAAACAAACAGTTACTACTTTTTTTAACCTTAGAATTAAATTTCCAACACGACATGATCAGCAACAGAAGACCGAGTTGAGTGGCATATCCCGTAATTTATGATCAAATCCAGGGTCAAATCTCAACCACTTCCACGATCTAACAACAAACAACACTCGAAAACCATCATATCTCCTTCACGCTCTCCTCTACTCTTCGATTCAGTAAATTATACAGCAAGCAGTGATAGCCCACTGCAACTGCCTGCAGCGCATGCTGTCACGCCTCCTACTTCCTTTCTCTCCGTCCTAATCTATTCTAATTTCTTCTTCTAGTGTAGTGAGGTGAAGGTGTGAGTGAGTCTATTAAAAATGACTCAGTTTCAAACTGGAGTATCATCAACAGAAATGTTGAACAATTTATTACGAACTAAGAGGCGATGACTCTTCTGTACGGATTCGCTGTCGGATTTATTGCCTTCACGGCATTCCTCGCCTTTTTCAACCCCACTACTATTCCACCCACTACTACCTCCTCCATTCCTCCCAGATCCACCGTCTTTTCCCACTTTTCTCCAAACACAACTGCCCAACAAAACATCAACACTACAGTTACAACCGGCACTCCCCATTCCTTAAACACATCGAAAAACACGACCATTCAGAGCCAAGTGGTAGTAGATGCAGAGCCACCAAGACCGAATACCACAGCATCTAAAGCCAAAGTGGGAATCAGTGTGATCAGATCCAACTACACGACATCGCTGCTTAGAAAACAACATGAGATTAGTATTAGTGATGTACGAAATGTCACTGAAGTTGGCAGCTCTGAGGTGATTAAAAAGAATAAGGAATTGAGTGTGGAGGAGGTGTTGGTGAACTGCATTTTATGATGGGAAGTTGGGGTCAGAGATGATTCATATCCGCTTTATAAACCTGGTTCTTGTTCTTTGATTGATGAGCAGTTTAACTGCATTTTGAATGGTAGGCCTGATACTGATTTCCAGATGCTTAGATGGAAGCCATATGGTTGCACTTTGCCCAGGTCAGTCATTGTGCATTTTTAAGTCTAGTTAGCTCGAATCATTTTATTGTTAGTGCTTTTAGTTTTGATCATTTCGATTTCAGGTGTTTGAGTTGAACTGGCTGTTTTCTCGACATAATTTGCACTTGGAAATTTTTATAGTTTGATGAGTTCAGTTTCGAACTTTATTAAACTGCTTAACCCTCATTTTAAGTCGTTTGTCTGATTTATATTTAGTTTCAGTTTAGCTCAAAAGGGGAGCATTTTGGTTTACAATATCTATTTGAATCTTTTGTGATTGCATTTCTATAAATAGGAGCTTATTGTGATCAAAGGGCAATAAATACTAAATAGGATGGTCTTTTATTTATCTGATGACTTGTCTGCTACAGGTTAGATGCGAAACATATGTTGGAAATGTTGAAGGGCAAGCGTTTGGCATTTGTTGGAGATTCCCTAAACAGGAATATGTGGGAATCCCTTGTTTGTATACTCAAGAGTGCAGTTAAAGACCAAAAGAACGTTTATGAGGCTCATGGTCGTCACCGTTTTCGGACTGCTGAAGCTTCATATTCTTTCATTTTCAAGGTTGGCTGGCTTGACGTACCTGTTTTAATGCAAAAACCAAAATAAATTTTGTAATTGGCAACTGATCATTGGAGTTTTATTGGCTTCCTTAATAGGACTACAATTTGGCCGTGGAGTTCTTTGTATCACCCTTTATAGTTCGAGAGTGGGAAATACACGAGAAAGATGGTCATAAAAAAGAGACACTCCGTCTGGATTTGATGGGCGAGTCGGCTGCCAAGTATAAGGGAGCTGATATTCTTATATTTAACACGGGGCACTGGTGGACTCATGAAAAGACATCAAAAGGGTAACACTTCATTTTCTTTTAATGAGAAAAGAATATTTTCTTAAATTAGAATAAATATGAGAAAACCATTCAAATACAACTCTTTGTCATGACAGGGAAGACTACTATCAAGAAGGAAATCATGTGTACGATAAACTCCATGTTAAGGAAGCATATCGGAAGGCTATAACAACTTGGGCCAGATGGGTTGATAACTACGTGGATCCTTCTAAAACAACGGTCTTCTTCCGCGGATATTCAGAGTCCCATTTCAGGTATCAGATTCAAAACAATTACGATCTATTCTTACCTGTTCCCAACTATATCTCCCATTGCAAAACAAAAATGCTTGTAAGTTTATAACTCTTTGTCTTGTGCCCAGGGGCGGAAGATGGAATTCAGGTGGGCAGTGTCACAACGAGACAGAGCCGATCACAAATGAGAAATTTCTAGCTAAATATCCATTCAAGATGAGGGCACTAGAGACCGTTCTTCATGATATGAAAATCCCAGTAGGTTACCTAAACATCACGAGGATAACAGACTACAGGAAGGATGGACACCCATCAATTTACAGAAAACAAAAATACTCTAAAGAAGAAAGTAAGTCGCCATTAAGGTATCAAGACTGCAGCCATTGGTGTTTGCCTGGTGTGCCTGATACATGGAATGAGCTTCTGTATGCTGAGTTACTAGTAAAAGAGTATCGAAGGCAGAAACTGCATAGTTAGGAGAACCTGAAGTAGTGCACATAAATTATGCGACATAATCACACGGAAATGTCTCACTTGGTTGGTCATCATTGTTTCTTTACGTAGTTAGGTCAAGATGGTAGAATCAGTCGAGGGTTGCAAATTGTACGCACGCCGGAATCTAGCTGGGATTTGTAATTTTTGATCTGAGAGTGACCTTCTAGAAATGAGAGTTCTTTGTGGTTCATATCATATCTCAGTCATCAGTTCACATGTATTTCCTAAGAGGGCTAGAATCTCCACTATCAACATCAGATGCTTCTACGATGGATTGATATACTACTGTAGAGTCCTTTACAAATCTGACTATCCAATAGGATTCAAATCTAGTGTTCCAACAGGATTTTGTTATATGTCAAAATTATGTAGTTTTTTTCAATGAATTCAGATAAAGCTAAAGCTACGTAGTATTATAGGAAAAACGTTAAAGCGATATTATTTTGGTGTTCGCAAAAAATAGCTGCTCACAAGATTCAGATTCTCTCCGATATGAGTTATGAAAAAGAATTATAAAGAAAAAGAAGAGAAGGGACGGTAAATTTGGATGGAGAAGAATGTTTTTCTTTAATAACTATTCTTAGCATATTCGCAATACAAGTACGTTGTGAAATTTCGCTTGTAATCATTCAATTCAGAAATCAAAAACAATCACTTACATTTGAAGATGTGCTTTTCCATTGTATTTTCAATGCAGTGGTTAGTTTATTCTATTATTCTATTTTATTAGACAAAGAGAGGGAAAAAGGTGTAATTTGGGAGATACAAATTTCTCTGTGTTAGTCAACTTTTTTCAACAATTGATATCAGAGCTTTGGTTATTTACGGTATCTTGATTATTGTATGAATAAAATTGAAGATTCTGCATCGACGTTGTCAACAACAATGGTGTAGTTAGCTTCATTAAATTCTTACAATTTGGAAGTCAAGAATGGAAGAAATCTTTACTGTAAAGATTTGTATCAACCATTAAAGATGGAGTAAAACCAATTCGAACCAGACCCTAAGTGAAATGTGATGTATGGAAATAATGTTGGGAAACTTTGAAAATGGGTAGACCAAAGTTTTTTTCCATCATGTAGCGCAAGAAACGATCGTACACGTTATGAAAGAAGTTGGAATTCATGTATGAGCGGACGATTGCTCTGAAAATTGCGTTCACAATTACGTGACTAGTGAACCTTTAGTATCAAGATACGAAAAGTCTGTCAGAATACTAGAGTGAGTTACAAGGGTTGAAAAAGTGAGATCAATGAATCTCATCCGAAGTTGGAAAAAGGCTTTTAAGGAGAAGCTTTGATGATTGTTGTTAACTTTATCAACTTATTTCCTTTAATACTGTTATATTGTGAGCTTTCACCAAACATTTGAAGTTATTCGGATGCAGATCATTTATTTATTTTAAGAAAATTATTCCTACATTGCTCAAGGAATGGGCAAACCTCATACTCAAGGTGGAGATGCACTCAAAAGGGCGGGAACCACTATCCTCTGAGATCAGAAACCAAATGACTGACTATTAGACTGGACTGCTACTCTTTGTGCAATAGAGCATTTCTTTATATTCCGTAAGACAAAAGGGCTAAGCTAGACTCCAAAAAAGTATTGTATATTCTTAGAATTTGAAATGAGGAGTTTAGATATAAACGATATGATCCTATCAAGAAAAAGACTGTCAGTAAAAATGTCAAGTTATTTAAAAATCAAAACATTAAATATATTCAAAGAGGGTTTAAAGTGGAAAGCCTAAAGAATTTCCAATTTAATATGGATCCAATTGTTATTTCGGAAAGGCTGTTAAGATCAATGTAGTGATTTGGATATCAACTGAATCATGCGTAACGAATAAAGAGATTCTTGAAATCGGAATTGAGATAAGACAATTGAAGAACACTCAATTGTTTAAGGCAAAACAAAAGTGAAATGCTTTAAAGTTGGTGTAAGAGAAAATAAAAGTGTATATTTTCTTCACACTGGGAATGAGATTAAAAGTTGCTGAATTTTATTTTTTTATTTTTTTATTTCTTTGATAGGAATTGATGAGATAAATTGTTAGAAGATAATTACACCTCTTCATGGGATTAAAGTACTTGTTGACGTGAATAACTATCCATATCTTAATATAGGAAAAGGTTCAAGGAGGACCAATGCATTTATGTGAGACGGAGGGACATCATGTCAACCACTGATTTCTATCAATCCAACGGTTAATATTGATAACCGTCACTCACCAATCGCCCCGTATTTTTTGCTAATTCATTATAAATTTAATTTAAAAACAATTTAATCTCAACGGATAGATTAATCTAAACCAACGGTTGAGATCAAGTCTTTATGTTTCACAGAAATTTAATGTCCTTCTAGAACTCATCCCTCTTTTATATATTAATTAAAATATCTCAACACCAATTATTCTTTCACAAGCATGTGGAGAAGAAGTTGAAGATAACGATGGAGGTTCAAATAATTAATCTTTCATTCACTTTGATCCAATTGAAGAAGCAATTAATGAAAATGGATACTGAAAGAAGTGATGATGACGAAGACCAAGGTTATCAACCTCATTTAAGATGTACTCGGTATACAAATAGTGAATACGTGTTACTAACTATTGAGGAGAACTAGAGACTTATGAAGAAGCCTAACAAATGACAACAAAATAGAATGAGTGAAATATCAAGTACGAGAGTATTTTGGTTAATTAACTTTTACAATATCGAAAATACCATTGTCCTTATTTTATTTTTTTCTTGTCGACGTTCGGTGCACCGAAAGTCGATGCTCCTAGCAACACTCTTGGTGTAAACCTGAAGTTGTAGCGCAAAAATGAATGGTTGAAATATCTATGAGGGTATTTTGGTTAATCAACTTTTGTAATATCGAAAATACCCTTGTCCTTATTTTTTTTCTTGGTCCTAAGGGTAGTTTAAACCGAACGTCCATGCACCTAGGAACACTCTTGGTGTAAGCCTGAAGTTGTAGCCCAAAATGAATGGTTGAAATATCAAGTACGAGGGTATTTTCTTTAATTAACTACAATATCGAAAATACTTCTCTCCTTATTTTTTTATTGGACCTAAGTATAGTTTAATTATTCTGACGTTCGATGCACCGAACGTCGATCCTCCTAGCAACGCTCTTAGTGTAAACTTGAAGTTGTAGTCCAAAATGAATGATTGAAATATCAAGTACGAGGGTATTTTGGTTAATTAACTTTTATAATATCGAAAATACCTTTGTCCTTATTTTTTTTTGGCCCTAAGGATAGTTTACTCATTCCGACGTTCGGTGATGCTCCTAGCAACGCTCTTGGTGTAAACCTGAAGTTGTAGCCCAAAAATGAATTGTTCAAATATCAAGTACGAGGGTATTTTCTTTAATTAACTTTTGCAATATCGAAAATACTCCTCTCCTTATTTTTTTTCTTGGACCTAAGTATAGTTTAATTATTCTGACGTTCGATGCACCGAACGTCGATCCTCCTAGCAACGCTCTTAGTGTAAACTTGAAGTTGTAGCCCAAAATGAATGGTTGAAATATCAAGTACGAGGGTATTTTGGTTAATTAACTTTTATAATATCGAAAATACATTTGTCCTTATTTTATTTTTTTCTTGGCCCTAAGTTACTCATTCCGACGTTCGGTGATGCTCCTAGCAACGCTCTTGGTGTAAACCTGAAGTTGAAGCCCAAAAATGAATTGTTCAAATATCAAGTACGAGGGTATTTTCTTTAATTAACTTTCGCAATATCGAAAATACTCCTCCCTTATTTTTTTTCTTGAACCTAAGTATAGTTTAATTATTCTGATGTTCGATGCACCGAACGTCGATCCTCCTAGCAACTATCTTAGTGTAAACTTGAAGTTGTAGCTCAAAATGAATGGTTGAAATATCAAGTACGAGGGTATTTTGGTTAATTAACTTTTATAATATCAAAAATACCTTTGTCCTTATTTTATTTTTTTCTTGGCCCTAAGGATAGTTTACTCATTCCGACGTTCGGTGATGCTCCTAGCAACGCTCTTGGTGTAAACCTGAAGTTGTAGCCCAAAAATGAATTGTTCAAATATCAAGTACGAGGGTATTTTCTTTAATTAACTTTTGCAATATCGAAAATACTCCTCTCCTTATTTTTTTTCTTGGACCTAAGTATTGTTTAATTATTCTGACGTTAGATGCACCAAACGTCGATCCTCCTAGCAACGCTCTTAGTGTAAACTTGAAGTTGTAGCCCAAAATGAATGGTTGAAATATCAAGTACGAGGGTATTTTGGTTAATTAACTTTTATAATATCGAAAATACATTTGTCCTTTTTTTTTTTTTTCTTGGCCCTAAGTTACTCATTCCGACGTTCGGTGATGCTCCTAGCAACGCTCTTGGTGTAAACCTGAAGTTGTAGCCCAAAAATGAATTGTTCAAATATCAAGTACGAGGGTATTTTCTTTAATTAACTTTCGCAATATCGAAAATACTCCTCCCTTATTTTTTTTCTTGAACCTAAGTATAGTTTAATTATTCTGACGTTCAATGCACCGAACGTCGATCCTCCTAGCAACTATCTTAGTGTAAACTTGAAGTTGTAGCTCAAAATGAATGGTTGAAATATCAAGTACGAGGGTATTTTGGTTAATTAACTTTTATAATATCGAAAATACCTTTGTCCTTATTTTATTTTTTTCTTGGCCCTAAGGATAGTTTACTCATTCCGACGTTCGGTGATGCTCCTAGCAACGCTCTTGGTGTAAACCTGAAGTTGTAGCCCAAAAATGAATTGTTCAAATATCAAGTACGAGGGTATTTTCTTTAATTAACTTTTGCAATATCGAAAATACTCCTCCCTTATTTTTTTTCTTGGACCTAAGTATAGTTTAATTATTCTGACGTTCGATGCACCGAACGTCGATCCTCCTAGCAACGCTCTTAGTGTAAACGTGAAGTTGTAGCCCAAAATGAATGGTTGAAATATCAAGTACAAGGGTATTTTGGTTAATTAACTTTTATAATATCGAAAATACCTTTGTCCTTATTTTATTTTTTTCTTGGCCCTAAGTTACTCATTCCGACGTTCGGTGATGCTCCTAGCAACGCTCTTGGTGTAAACCTGAAGTTGTAGCCCAAAAATGAATTGTTCAAATATCAAGTACGAGGGTATTTTGATTAATTAACTTTTGTAATATATAAAATATCCTTGACCTTATTTTTTTTGCCCTAAGGGTAGTTCAATCATTCCAATGTTCGGTGCACCCGAACATCAGTGCTTCTAGCAACTCTCTTTGTGTAAACATGAAGTTGTAGCCCAATAAGTAAATTTCAAACAATAGCCTTGTTAGCAAATCAACGAAGCGTGAAAGGTCCATGATATCATGTTTACGTCATATTGTTGATTTAAGTGTGTATTTTGCCATACTTCATTAAAGGCAATTGAATACTCCATTTGTTCCATATTATAGTGACCGTTTTTTGTGTGTCCCTAAATATAATTTATGTTTTCATTAATGAACGTACTCGTTTTCTCTACACTTTCCCATCAATTTATCTCTCATCATTTATTATCTTAATTTTTAACTTCTTTCATCATTTATTATCAATCAAAATCATTCTTTTTACTCAATTTTCTTCTCACAACACTTTTCTTTTTTATTTATTATTTATCATATTCACTTTTTCATACTTTCTAAATATTCCAGTCTAATTCCAAACATCTTTTATAATTAGAAACAGATGAAGCATATAATAATAGAAAAAGAAATTAAAAAGACATAAATTTTATATGTTCGATGCACATAAATAAATATGTTTCATCATTATTGATACTTAGTTATCCGATCTGTCACAGATTCTTGTACGATATATGTTCCAGGTTAGCTTAAACAGATACTGTTTCAGATTAGACGTATATGCAAAAATATAAAAGACACACAATCTTGTTAACCCAAATCTTGTTAACCCAGTTCGGCTCCTTTAAGGCTTAGTCTGGGGGGCTTACTCCAAAGCCCGATGGAAACGTTTCACTAATAAGTTCAAGTACAATTACACCAAATTGACTTTCTCAAAGAACTCTAAATGAAACAACTCACGGAAACCTCAGTCCATGAGTACTGACCACCTGTCAGCTATCCACCAGATCAGAACTCCACTGATCTCTTGTTCTTCACGCGAACGACACGCACTACTCAACTCAATGCAGTTGTTGTCACAGGCTCTATTGCAACAGTATTTGCACAGGTCTGCAGCAAGCTCTTCTCCGAACACCTTTACGTGCAGTATGCTTGCAATAACTTAGCTCGTAACTGATCAATAACTTTGTTCTCCAAAGGATATAGCTCAACTCAGATCAGTATCTATCTCAACAACAACTTAGACTTCCGCAGCAAGCTTCTTCTTTGTTCACTCTACGCGTATGCTTGCCGGAACTTAGATCTCTTCTCGTATATAACTCTGATCACAAAAGATATTGCTAACGCTCAAGATCAGGTTGTTTCTTCCCAATTTCGTACCCTCTAAGTTGTTCCCTCAAATCTGCTTGCTTCTCTATTTTTAGAATAGTGTTCCTTAAAGATAAGAATCATTATCTTTTTAGAAACTTCTAATTCTATTAGGAATTCTATTTCTATTAGGAATCAGTATCTTTTTAGAAATTCCTAATTCTATTAGATTAGGTAATAATTAAAATCTGATTGTTATCTAAACCATAAACCGCCTTAGAGATTTCTTCTAAAAATCTCGCGGATTGCCATGACGTCGCTGTTCGTCAGGACTGCACCCCTGTGTTTCCGTTACTACTTCAGACCTTGCTCCAGCAGGTCTTTCATCACATCTGCAACACTGGTTGAATCTTTCGCTTACTTGCAGACCAAGTTACGCACTCATCTTTGCAACAAACTTGCCACACACAAATGAATTCAACTCCATTGAACTCTCAATTATTCACCAAACCTTTAACTTAAGCTTGTTGATTATGCATTGCAACTTGAATTTGTTATGTATAGTAGTGGCCAGAATCAAGGTGCCTGTAAGGCGCGTCCTACATAATTATCCTCATACATTTGGAGAAAATGATGTTTTCGTGTGAGCAAAAAAGTGTTGTGTTTATTATAAATTGATACAGGCCAAAAGGTTGGACCTATTTTGATGCAGAGTAAAAACGCAGAGGAACAATCAAGGGAAGAAACCCTAATTTTATTTCATCAAAACTCAAAAACTAACTCACGTACGACTCACAATGTCGTATTTATAGTGCTAGGGTTTCTAAAACACAAAAACAAATAAAATAAAACGACAATGGCAAAACCGTAAATAAACTGAAAACTTTAAAAATCAAAATAAAATAGAAGATGACTCCGAATGCCCAGAAAACACCATACATCCCGAGCGAAGCTGGGGATTTCGAATCGCAGCGTCGTTCTCTTCGAAACAAGGTATTATGGGCTGAAATCGGACATCAGGAACTCAAACTGCGAAATTGCACCGGGATGCCTGTTTCGGGTGATCCTGTTTCTCTAAGTATGATACTGCCAACTGATCTACATCATTCCCTCCGGGGAAGGAAAGATTCGTCCTCGAATCTGCACCGGGCTCGTCATCTGAAGAATCACCTACAAAAGGAACAAGATGCTTCACATTGAAGACGTCCGAAGTATGCACATGACTAGGTAGTCGAAGTCGATATGCATTCGGGTTGATCTTCTCAATAATCTCCACTGGTCCAATCTTCTTAGCAGCCAGCTTGCTATACGCATGGGCAGGATAACGATCTTTGGTCAGAATGGCCCAAACATAATCCCCCACATCAAACTCCACTCTCCTACGCCGCTGATCTGCATCAGCCGCGTACTTAGCCGAAGCAGCAGTCAATCTCTCATGAGTCTGCTTATGAACAAGCTGTAACTGATCCACAAACTCCTCAGCAGTGGCATGCGGACGGACCTTACTAGGCAGAGCTAGTAAGTCAGCTGGACCCCTAGGTGAGAGGCCATACACAACCCGAAATGGACTGAGACCCGTAGAACGACTGACCACGTGATTATGAGCAAACTCAGCCTGTGGTAGCTTCATGTCCCATGACTTCGGGTGGTCTCCAACCAAGCAACGCAGAAGGTTACCCAAAGAACGATTCACAACTTCTGTCTGACCATCCGTCTGCGGGTGATACGCACTACTGAAACTCAACTGAGTGTTCACGGTTCGCCACAAACTCCTCCAGAAGTGACCAACAAATCGAGTATCTCGGTCAGACACAATAGAAGAGGGGAGGCCATGCAACCGATACACCTCACGAAAATATAGCTGTGCAACATGAACTGCATCAGAAGTCTTCTTAAGTGAACCATCTTCGAAAACCGGTCAACCACCACATAAATCGAGTCACTACCTCGCTGAGTACGGGGAAGACCCAAGACGAAGTCCATGCTCACATCAGACCAAGGCTGGGTAGGGATAGGAAGCGGTAGGTATAAGCCTGCATTGGTCGCTGCCCCTTTAGATAACTGACAGGTACGACAGCGAGCCACAAAACGTCCAACCTCCTTCCTCATAGAGGGCCAATAATACGACTCAGCCAGCAACTGAAAGGTGCGATCTCTCCCTACATGACCCTCATTATGCGTCTCCTGGATAAGCATAAGGCGTAGGCTGCAATCAGGAATACACAACTGAACCCCCCGAAATAAGAACCCATCCTCCAACAAAATCAGTCCGAGTACCCTGCTGAATCTGTAAAACCACATCTGAAAAGAAGACATCAGTAGCATACAAATCCAAGAAAGAATCAAAGGCAGGGACATGTGCACGAAATTCGGTCAGTAAGGAATGACGCCGACTCAGGCATCAGCAACTCGGTTGGACAGACCCGCCTTGTGCTTGATCACAAAGGTAAACTGCTGCAGGTATGACAGCCACGAGGCATGCCTGTGTGAGACCTTATCCTGACTCCCAAGATACTTCAGCGAATCATGATCAGTATACAACACAAACTCACGCTGAAACAGATAATGACGCCAATGCTTCACGGCCTGAACTACTGCATAGAACTCCATGTCATAGGTACTGAAACGAAGTTTGGCTCCAGCTAACTTCTCACTGAAAAATGCCACTGGCCTGCCCGATTGGCTAAGAACTGCTCCAATGCCCACTTTCGATGCATCACAATGCAACTCAAATGGCTGAGAAAAATCAGGAAGAACCAGAATAGGGGCTGAAGTCAACAGACGTTTCACCTCCACAAATGCAGCCTCCGCATCAACTGACCAACTAAACTTAGTCCCTCTCATACAATCCGTGATAGGGGCCATCAAACCACTGAAGTGTGGAATAAAACGTCTATAGAATGACGCTAAACCATGAAAACTGCGCACCTCAGGAATAGAAGTAGGACGGGGCCACTGCTCAATCGCTACCACCTTGTCCGGATCAGCACGGAGTCCCTCCCGAGACACCACATATCCCAGAAAGTGAACCGTGTCAGTCATAAAGGTACACTTCGCTGCTGCTGCATAAAACTGATCCCGCCGAAGAACCAACAGAACCTCACGCAAATGGCCGAGATGCAGGTCACGGTTAGCACTATAAATCAAGATGTCATCAAAGTACACAACCACGAACTTACCAATAAACGGCCTCAGGCCTGATTCATGACACGCATGAAAGTGCTGGGAGCATTAGACAACCCGAAGGCATGACCAGCCACTCAAACAACCCCTCACGCGTCTTAAACGCCGTCTTCCATTCGTCCCCAGGTCTGATACGTATCTGATGGTACCCACTCTTCAAATCTAGCTTGCTGAAAACCTGTGCACCACTCAACTGATCAAGTAAATCATCCAATCGAGGAATCGGAATCGGAAACCGATACCGAACTGTGATCTTGTTAATAGCACGGCTGTCCACACACATCCGCCAACTACCATCCTTCTTTGGGGTGAGAAGGGCAGGAACCGCACAAGGACTCAAGCTCTCCCGAACGTGTCCCTTGGCTAACAACTCCTCAACCTGCCTCCGTAATTCCTCATGTTCTGACGGGCTCATACGATAATGAGGACGGTTTGGCAGCGCTGCACCCGGTACTAGGTCAATCTGGTGCTGAATGTCACGTAAAGGCGGCAAGGCAGCAGGTAATGCATCCGGAAACACATCTGCAAACTCCTGCAGCAAAGGCTGTACTGCAGCCACTGGAGCAACAGACAGGTTAACTGCAACAGGATCACAAAACAACAAAAACACCACACCTGATTCCTCCATCGCAGCCTGAAACGGCGCCCTGGACAGCAACATAGGCCGCGAATCCGCAGCTGAATGACTGGGCTTTGCTGGGACCAAAACAATCTTCTTCCCCGGAACAGAAAAGAGTACGTGTTCTCCCGACCAGAATGCACAACAGACAAATCATATTGCCAAGGACGACCCAACAGAAGATGACACGCATCCATGGGCACCACATCACAGTAAATCTCATCACAATAAGTAGGGCCAATGGAGAAAGAAATCAGCGCTCTCTTGGACACAACAATACCAGTACCACTGTTCAACCACCCAAGTTTATAAGGCTTCGGATGAGCTTCAGTAGTCAATGCCAGCTTCGTCACAACTGTCTCAAAATCACATTCTCGAAACTGCCAGCATCAATAATGAACGAACACACCTTCCCCCAATGGTGCATGTCGACTGAAAGACATTATTACGCAACCAATCAACAGGCTCAGCTAGCGAGGGGACAAGAACGTACGCCGCATCAGCAACACCGGACCAATGTCACCAGTCACCACTTCCTCCTCAACAGGCTCCTCATCAAACACAGGAGGACCATCAGGTACCGTAGCACCATAATCCTCACTCTCATTCACGAAAAGGCCACGAGTAGAGGGTGACACTTTCTTTGGGCACTCTGACTGCCGATGTCCCATCTCACCGCACCCAAAACACCGCAAGCCGCGTCCCTGTGGGGACCAGCCGCAACACGACTACTCTCTGCAACTCGAACAGCCCCTGAACTCCCCTGGGAAGCACTACCACTCGAACTGGCAAACGGTCTGGAACTGTAGCAGCACGTCTCGCCAACTGCTTCTCAGCCTGTAACGCACGCTGATGAGCCGCAGAAACTGTTGGAGGGTCAAACATGTTCAACACATCCTGCAACTGCCCACGTAAACCACCAATATACCGAGAAACCAACTGAACGTCCGACTCAGATATATCAACCGAGCTAGGCACTGAAAGAAGTCTGTTGTATACTCGTCCACTGACCTAGACCCTTGCCGAAGATTCTGAAACCTCTGATAGAGTTCACGCTCATAGTTGAAAGGAAGAAACGCTTGTCTGAGGTGTTTCTTCAATTTCATCCATGAAGTAATCTTCTCCTTACCAGCACGAACACGCGACTTCTTCAACTGCTGCCACCATGCCTGTGCTCTACCACGAAAGTGTATGGTCACCAAGGCCACACGCCTCTCATCAGGGACTTCCTTAAAGTCCAACACCTCCTCCACCTGGGAAAACCCAATCAATGAACTCCTCAGCCCGTAGGCTACCATCAAAGTCAGGGATATCAACTCTGAACCCTTGCTCCCAACGCCGATCACGAGGAGCGCCCTCCCCAAAAGGGTTGTCGCCATCCTCTGATCCACCATCGTGACGCATGGCTGTAAGTTGTGCCACCTGACGGGTAAGATACTCGACCTGACGGCGCAGGTCAGTGTTCTCGCGATCTTCAAACGCATCCATATCACGACCAACTGCAGCGGCACCTCTAGGTCTTCCTCGAGCCATCGCAGGACCTTCTGAAATCTGATACCAATATGATGCAGAGTAAAAACGCAGAGGAACAATCAAGGGAAGAAACCCTAATTTTATTTCATCAAAACTCAAAAAACTAACTCACATACGACTCATAATGTCGTATTTATAGTGCTAGGGTTTCTAAAACACAAAAACAAATAAAATAAAATGACAATGGCAAAACCGTAAATAAACTGAAAACTTCAAAAATCAAAATAAAATAGAAGATGACTCCGAATGCCCAGAAAACACCATACTGCGAAATCGGAGCGTCGTTCTCTTCGAAACAAGGTATTATGGGCTGAAATCGGACATCAGGAACTCAAACTGCGAAATTGCACCGGGATGCCTGTTTCGGGTGATCCTGTTTCTCTAAGTATGATACTGCCAACTGATCTACATCATATTTAATTTAGTTAAAATTAGTTTTTAGTTTTATTTTAAGGTTGCATATGGTTTTTATTAAACCAGTTTCATTATTTTGTCAGAGAGCTTTTTTTTCGAATGACAAATTAGGGATTTCCCTTATGTATCAAGTTTCGGTACTTCTATTGAAATCCACAATCTTGTCCTCTAAATTTCTCTGTATTTTGCGGAATAAACAAGTTTCTTATTTATTTATCTTCAACTTTTTAGCATGCTTTAGGGTAAACGAGTTGTTGACCCTAATCATTTCATTGAAATTTTGAAATATTTGATAAACAGATCTTGAATTATGAAATTTACTTGTATATTTTGTAGAAACTTTACTAAAATGTTGTTTAAATTTTATAATCATGACATATCAAACATGTTACGTAGTTTTCCTAAAAAGGGTTATTCTATAATTCATTCATGAAACAAACAACATGTAAACTCAATTTTGCACTAGGGCCACTAAATCTCATTTTGTCCCGGAGCCTTCAAAATTGAAGGACCAAATGCTGATTGATTATAGCCTAAGAACATAAGTAACTCAAGTAACCCATG
The DNA here is from genome assembly GCA_006409495.1 of Sedum album. Taxonomy (NCBI): domain Eukaryota; kingdom Viridiplantae; phylum Streptophyta; class Magnoliopsida; order Saxifragales; family Crassulaceae; genus Sedum; species Sedum album. The sequence goes on along the minus strand of QZGG01001290.1, from coordinate 43,969 downwards.
ATTATAGCCTAAGAACATAAGTAACTCAAGTAACCCATGATTATAGCCTAAGAATATAAGTAACCCAAGTAACCCAACTTGCACATATCTATCTGGCAACTTACTTTGACAACTATTGGTCGTACACAAATATTATCTATTAGTAACAATTTGAGATGTTCCCATTATCTTCATTGCAATTTGCAATGAACACTCAGATTCCAGTATTCTCTTTTTCTGCATTTGCTTCAGGGCCACACAAAATATTTAGCTTAACATAATTACAAAACATCACAATTTTTTACAAATTTACTCTTATATCGCTCATGGAATAAACAAGCCTCAAACTCAAGGCGAAAATACACTGGGAAGGATTCAACCACCGTACCCTGATACAACACATCATTAATGATCGTCGATTTTCAGTTATCCATTTTTCTCAGATTTGTCGAGTTTAAACTTAATATTTGATTAAATAGCTAAAATTCTGAGTTTCAATGTAACTTTCGAATTTTAAAACAAATATTGGCCTGGTGAACCAATATATTATTTTGAGTTAGCGTCATCCGTCTCGCAGACGATTAAAAATATTTGAGATTGAAAAATTGGAATTAAGTCGAAGTTTGGAATCTATTCTCTAATTTGACTAACTAAATTACAAAAAGAAGTGAGCAAAAACTTTTAAATAAATATGTTAAACATGTTTTAAAATCTATGGAAGTCGAGGCAAAATGAAGCTAAAATAACAACACTGCCATAAATTCATATTAATTGGTCAAATGAGCTGTATCTTGATTCTTTTTATCTGTAAAACATGTTACATATGGATACACAATATTTTTTAAATCTGGCACACAAGCAATATACTGAATTAATCGACGGACAATCAACCAAGTTAAACGATTTATTTTTCTTCAAAAAAATTAATCACCTAAATTTTACGCGAACAAAACAAAAAACCCTAAGAAAAAGTATCTATAACCTGCAATGCAAGTCTTTATTTTCCTTCTGTTCTTCTATTTTTACGAATTATTTGCAATGTGAATGTGGCTTCATAACATAATGCATACTGTTACCATCATGGATATTGTAACAAAGGAAGCCAAATGCAAAACAAAGTATATTATCTGATATTATTATATAGAAAAAAATCCACTATTTGATACATGGATCCTTTTGTCACAATTTAGCTAAAATACCTTGAAAATAGTATCCATATTCCTTACCAAACAAATTAGATTTTACAAATAACATGCTCAATATGATAAAATAAGATTCACATCTCAAATTACCATGTAACAAATGAGAATTCAAAAATCATTTTTAATATGGAAATTGTGGTTGGAAATCCAAACTATATCATTTTCTTTCATTTAACATATTTATGTAGCATCATTTTTAGCTACGGAAATAAAAATCACATCATTCTCTGAACAAAATTCATTTTCATTAAAAAACAAATTTGAATAACTAATATGTTTCAACTATCAGAATCCGTTTACGTTTACTTCAACGATTTATTGATTAGTCACTTGATTTTAGAGGTTGGTAGTGAGATCAAAAATTGCGTTGTTTTGACGATTTTACGATAAACCTATGTAAGACTTAATGAATCTTTAGCAAAACTACGTCGTTTTGTCTTGCTGTAAACTGATACAGCTGCAATGAATTTGGAAGCAAACTTATTTCAATAAAATAATATATTTTAAAGAAGAAGTTCTAAGAGGACTTCTAATTTTATGTAAGACGTTGAGACATAATCTCCACCGTTGATTATTAATAATTTAACCGATGAGATTTAAACAAAAAAACTATCCATCAAATCTAATTGCACGAATTTTATGGAAATTCAACCGCCTATTTAATTAAAACCAACTTTAATCTCAACCGTTATATTAGTCAAATCAACTACTGAGATTATGTCCCCCGTCTTACCATAATTATTTGTCCTCCTTATTCATAACTCATATTTTAAATATATTATACCACAGTTTTGAAGATTCCAAAAAAATAAAATTGGCATTAACTACTTATAGTTATTATATTTTCAACCGCTTTTCCCAATAAATATAATTTCAGCATCATCTAATTGCTTTATATTCCCTCCAGCAGTTCTATCCGATAGAAACAAGGGTTTTTTCAGCGCCTCCAAATTCACACACACCAAAAACCAAAACCCTAATTCTCCGCCGATCAATTCCCGATGGCGGCCGATCAAATCCAACAAGCGCAAATCGCCGCCGTCCTCGGCCCTGATGCATCTCAATTCGAAACACTAATTTCACATCTCATGTCATCCACCAATGAACAACGCTCCCAAGCAGAAAATCTCTTCAATATCTGCAAGCTTAATCATCCTGACGCGCTTTTGATAAAACTTGCTCAATTGTTACACGCTTCACCTCACGCTGAGGCTCGTGCGATGTCGGCTATTTTGCTAAGGAAACAGTTTACGACTGATGAGTCATCCATCTGGCCGCGTCTTGCGGAATCCACTCGTGTGAATATTAAATCTGTTTTGCTTGAATGTTTGCAGAGGGATGATGCTAAGACGATTACTAAGAAGCTTTGTGATACTGTTTCTGAATTGGCTGCTGCTGTTTTGCCGGAGAATGGATGGCCGGAGTTGCTGCCGTTTATGTTTAATTGTGTTAATTCTGATAATGTTAAGTGGCAGGAATCAGCTTTGATGATATTTGCGCAGTTGGCACAGTATATTGGTGATACTCTTATTCCGCATCTTAGTGCGTTACATGCTTTGTTTTTGAAGTGTTTGGGTGCTTCTACAATTTCGATGTTAGGATTGCTGCGCTTGGAGCATCTATTAATTTTATACAGTGTCTGTCTAGTGCATCGGATAGGGATAGGTTTCAGGACTTGTTACCATTGATGATGCAAACCTTGACGCTGCCCTTAATAATGGGCAAGAAGCGACTGCGCAAGAAGCACTGGAGTTGCTGATTGAATTGGCTGAAACTGAGCCAAGGTTTTTGAGAAGGCAATTGGTTGATGTGGTTGGTGCTATGCTTCAGATCGCTGAAGCTACTACTTTGGAGGAGGGCACCAGACATTTGGCGGTGAGTTTGTTATAACATAGCGGAAGCAAGGGAGAGGGCACCAGGAATGATGAGGAAGTTGCCGCAATTTATACAGAGGTTGTTTTCTGTTTTGATGACTATGTTGTTGGACATAGAAGACGATCCTGCCTGGCACACTGCAGAAACAGAAGATGAAGATGCTGGAGAGTCCACTAATTATTGTGTGGGGCAAGAGTGTTTAGATAGATTATCAATTTCTCTGGGTGGAAACACTATTGTGCCTGTTGCTTCAGAGATATTTCCTGCTTACCTGGCAGCTCCTGAATGGCAAAAGCATCATGCTGTCCACATAGCTCTGGCGCAAATCGCCGAAGGGTGCTCCAAGGTATTCAGGGAAACTCGTTATTTATATGACGGGCTTCATTTCAAATAAGTATTTGTCTTCGTAATCATATATACTTCCACCGGATACGCCTCAAGCGGTAGTTGACGTGCTAACCGTTGTGATTGCTGGTGCAGGTGATGATAAAAAACCTTGAACAGGTCGTGACCATGGTTCTGAAGTCTTTTGCTGATGAACATCCGCGTGTTCGATGGGCAGCTATTAACGCTATTGGGCAACTATCCACAGACTTGGGCCCTGACCTTCAAGTCCAATTTCACCATCTGGTATTACCTGCTCTCGGTCGAGCTATGGACGATTTTCAGAACCCCAGAGTTCAGGTTCGTGATGAGATTCATGGATCCATGATATGGTGCTTTCGACTCTCTTTTTAATAATTTTGTGTAACCATTTGCTTCTTGATTTCTTTTCTTTTCATATCAGGCACATGCAGCTTCAGCAGTGCTCAACTTCAGCGAAAACTGCACACCAGATATATTGACTCCTTATCTAGATGATATTGTGGCCAAATTGCTTGTTCTCCTCCAGGTTTCACTCGCTTGCAACTTTCTGCTAATCCATTTCTTCGTTGCGCATAGTTCTTTGCATAATATGAACCCTGTCCTGCATATCTGTCTCAATGAAAATTTAAATATGGGACGTGTCTTTCATTCAGAATGGAAAGCAAATGGTACAAGAAGGAGCGTTGACTGCTTTAGCATCTGTTGCTGATTCATCACAGGTACTGTTGTGATCGCTGTGCCTATATGGATTATTAGGCTATTGTTTTAGCATTGTGGCTTATGCATTATGAGTTTTCCAGGAGCAATTCCAAAAGTATTATGATGCCGTCATACCTTACTTGAAAGCTATCTTGGTCAATGCTAATGATAAGTCAACACGAATGCTCCGTGCAAAGTCTATGGAGTGCATTAGTTTGGTTGGTATGGCTGTGGGTAAGGAAAAGTTCAGGGATGATGCGAAGCAGGTGACCTTTTGTTACTCCTGTGATTTATTTCTTAGTCATCAGTTTCCCATGTTTTCTTTCATATATTTGAATTAGTTTGGCCAAGGAAATTTGAACTCTAAAGTAGTAAAAGTTAACTTGACCATTATCAGTTTGTAATAAATTATTGTTCTTTTTTGCTGCAGCTGACTTAAGGACACAATGCTGAAATGAATTATTTTTCTGATCTTTATATACATCTGCACCGCTATCTTATCATTTATGATTGACCGTTTCTAGGTCATGGAAATACTTATGTCTTTGCAAGGATCCCAGATGGAGGCAGATGACCCAACAATTAGCTATATGTTACAGGTGCCTAGATGACTTTTAAACAATTGTTATCAACTTATTAAAATAACAATATGAATTTAGTCGTAATTAACTTCTTACATTATACTTAGGCATGGGCTCGGCTGTGCAAGTGCTTAGGGCAGGATTTCCTTCCCTACATGAGTGTTGTCATGCCTCCTTTGCTTCAATCTGCTCAACTCAAGCCTGACGTAACAATAACATCTGCAGACTCGGATGTAGATATTGATGATGAAGATGATAGGTATTTCATTTTCATGAATTCTTGCCGTTCATCATTTGCTAGTAGCATGCCCTGGATTATTTTTTTCGTGTTAATAATGTTTCCATGAACGTGTGTTTCCTTGGTTTGCATTCTAAATATCAATTGTCTTATTTAGCACTTAGCATTTAATTGCTAACATTGATACACTCTATTTAATCAACAGTATTGAGCATATCACTCTTGGGGACAAAAGAATTGGTATCAAGACTAGTGTACTGGAGGAAAAGGCTACTGCATGTAATATGTTGTGTTGCTATGCTGATGAGTTGAAAGAAGGATTTTTCCCATGGATTGATCAGGTAAAAATCGAATCACTCCAAACTCAATATATTTGGCATCAAAAAATTTCTTGTGTATGATCCAATCATAATTCGTGCAGGTTGCAACTACATTGGTGCCTCTTCTGAAATTCTACTTCCATGAAGAAGTTAGAAAGGCTGCTGTTTCTGGTAGAGAATATATGCTCCAACCAATTAATGAAACTCATTAGTTCGATTTACATGTAAGCAATTGTTTAAATAATCCTATCATTGCAGCTATGCCCGAGTTGCTACGTTCGGCTAAATTGGCTGTTGAAAAGGGCCAATCACAAGGCCGTAACGAGTCATATATCAAGCAGTTGTCTGATTACATTGTGCCAGCGTTAGTAGAAGCTTTGCACAAGGTAATAACTGTTCTTTTGGCCCTTTTTACTCATGCAATGTCCAACAATCATGTCTATTATTCATAATATATGCTGATTGGTCTCAGGAACCTGAGACTGAGATATGTGCAAACATGCTGGATGCACTAAGCGAATGCATACAGGTCAGCCCTTAAAAGAAATGAGTTCAATATCCAAATATACACTTACTTTTGGCATTATTTTATTTTTCTGGTAATGTATTTTCCTCACCTCATCTCACCATGCGAATGAATGCAATTTACTATATCTCGTTTTGCAGATAAGCGGACCAATTCTAGATGAAAGTCAAGTAAGATCCATTGTGGAAGAGATCAAGCTAGTCTTTACAGCGAGTTCAACCAGGAAAAGGAAAGAGAAGAAAGGGCAAGAGCAGAGGATTTCGATGCAGAGGAAGCGAATTATTGAAGGAAGAAAATGAGTTGGAAAAGAGCTATTTGACCAAGTACATTCCTAACAATATTTCTTTCTTAATGTGTGTTCTTACATCAACAAAATAATGTGATATGGAAACTAATATTTTCATCTCTTGATGATTCAGGTGGGTGATGCTTAGGCACACTATCAAAACATTCATCTCTTTCCTCCTTTGTTTGATCACTTCATCTTTACATAACTCCTATTGGTAAGTTCTTTAAATTCCTTGATGGTTATATGTCAGCAATTCACACTTTGCTCACACTATCACTAATATCCTTATTATTGTAATATATCTTCTATTATTCGAAATCCTCAGAAAGTTTGCCATGGGTCGCTGGATAGTGTCAGTTCACTACAAGCACTAAATCACTGTTTGTTGTTGTTGTTGTTGTGTTTAATATTAGATGCATGATTTGCATTCGTCGGTAGCACATTACTCTGTCTTATGGACAAAATGTTTCTTTTAAATGACAAGTGGTGTGTCCTGAGAAGGAGTCATTTACAATTGAAATCTCTGACTATTCACTATTAACAGGGAAAGATAGAACTGCTGAGGAGAAGAATGCGATTTGTATCTTTGATGATATCGCCGAATATTGCCGAGAGAGTGCTCTTAAGTAAATTCCTTTGTTATTATACCATTTTTAGTTGCTTAGATGCTCTTCTTGTCTTGTAATTTTCTCTAATGTCAGAGTTTGCAGATACTACGAAATGTATCTCCCTTTCTTTGAAGCCTGCACTGATGAAAATGCAGATGTTCGACAGGTATGTGTAATGCATTTGTTTTTCTCTGCGTTTCTGGTCATCAGTTACCCTGAGATTTGCATCAAGAAATAATTTTTGTTGCCAGGCTGCTGCTTATGGCATTGGTGTTTGTGCCGAGTTTGGTGGAACAGTATTTCAACCACTTGTTGGAGGTGATTTTCGTGATGTGCATAATAAATACCAATTTTTCTCTTGGCAATGCTAACCTTTTTATTACTTTTTGCAGAGGCTCTCCCAGGCTCAAATTGTTGTATCATCCTAATGCTTTGCACTCAGACAATGTAATGGCTTATGACAATGCTGTCTCTGCCATTGGAAAATGCCAGTTTCATCGCAACAGCATTAATGGAGCGCAGGTACTTCCCCTTTTTATCTACACCTTGTGCTTTTTTGTTCGGATCTTAATGAAATCAGTGCCTTAACTGCGAATTCCAACTAGCATAATTAGTTATATCTCCCGTTATTTTTGTTGGAGCTTGCCTATGTTTCCCGTCTCTCCTTTTGATGTGGCTTAACTATTTCTTTTATTATTAATTATTATAACTCACAAACTCTTGATTAATCAATTATGTATATTCCTAGTTGTGCAGCATGGCTAGCATGCTTGCCTATAAAAGGTGACCTGATAGAGGCAAAGGCTGTACACGAGCAGCTTTTGCCATGGTGGAGAGGTATATATTTGTCAACATATGTCATGCATGAGCATATGTGCCAGATATAAGTCAGTCAACCTTGGCCACTGCAGGTCAGATGCAATCTTTAGGTGACCAAAATCAGCAACTTCCCAAGATTGTTACAGTTTTTGTGGAGTATGTAAATGGCATCATATTATTATTTTATTATCCTCACAACCAATAAGTTCTTGGTCAATTTTGGCTTTGTTTAAAATAATGTAACAGGTAATAAAAGTAAAACTCTTGTTTCAGGTAATACTTGCCGGGAAGGATCTGGCAACAGAACAGACAGTCAGCCGGATGGTTAATGTCTTGAAGCAAGTACAACAAAGACTGCCCCGGCTGTACTGGCCTCACCTTCTCAGCTCTCCAGCCAGCAGCAGCTTGCCCTTCAAGCCATGCTTTCATCATAAACTCAAAATATATTCTCTCCATTTGTTGTCCAAGTCAAGTATGTTGTGTGGCATCAAAGCAGTCAGTTGGTTCACCATACCACAGAGTTATCATATTATTCTTTAAGGTTGTTTTCAGTTCCCATTTTGCAGTCAGGCCAGATGAACATGGCTGGCAGTGGATAGCAAAAAAATACCGTACGGTGTATGCCAGTCTTCTAAAGCATGACGGAGACTGTTCTGTTTTACAGTCGAGTTTGAAGTATTGTTTGTTGTGAGGTTGGGTCCGAGTCTTAACTCTTGCATCAGTTTTGACCACTATTTATCATACAATATAATCATATTTAAGAGAATACTTTTTGTTACTGCTGTATTTAGCCAATTTTATTCAGCTTTTCATATTACTCAATTGCCTACTATTCTGTGTTGTGGTGTAGTTTTAGATGGTTTCTACTTTGGGTATTTTGCAGAAAATTATTCATTCAATATGCCAGTTTGAACTTAACCCTCTCCAACATTTTTAAAAATAATAAATTTTCAACTCAATATCTATTTAGTGCATCCTGTTTCGATACTTATCTCGTTAAGTTTAAATGTTAACTATGTTATCACCTATTAGTTCATAATTAAATAGTTAAATAAGTCTAATTAGTTTTTTTAATCAAATACTAATTTAATTACACTATTATTCCTAAATAAAATTATTCTTATTGAATAATCAATGTTGAGGGTTAATGTATAAAGTAATTTTGATTGTTTAATAATTTAATCATGTTCTAGTTAAGTTAATCTAATACTCCCTCTGTCCCTAAATATTTGTCCACTTTCTATTTTGGGTGTCCTCTTAAGTTTGTCCACTTTCTTTTAATATCAACCACATATTTTACTTTTTACTCATATACTTTATAAACCATTTATTATCAACCATACATTTTATACATTCTTTCTTCTTTAAAAACCGTGTATTTGATGTTTTTGGACAAACAAATAGGGACGGAGGGAGTATTTACCTGGAAGATTAATAAGAATTGAGTTAGGTTCAAGAGGGACGTATATGTTTTGTAAAACAGGAGGACATGATCTCAACCGTTGATTTTGATTAATCGACGGTTGAGATTAAATTAATTTTAATTTAAATAAGTAGTTAAATATGCAAAATATACGGGCGGTTGAGAAATGACGGTTATCAATAATAACCGTTGAATGATTAGATATCAACGGTTGAAATGATGTCCTATGGTCCGACGAAAATATAAGCATCTCTCTTGATCTTTTTCCAATAAGAATTATTTATCTATTTAATTATGGAAATTATAAATTAATGGGATGATCAATAAAATCAACTATTAAACTTAGCGAAATAAGTAACGACAGTAACACAATGTTTACATCAAATAAAAACTAAATTGAATGATGATTATTAAAAGAAAGTTTAAGAATTTATTTTATTTAATTAACTTATTATACGGATAATTTTTTCGCAAAAATCCTTTTACTTTTTAGCATAAATTTCTGGGTAAGCCCAACGAACCGTGGTCAGGCCGTCAGGGTTTAGGACATCAGACAATTGAACCAGTAAAGTAATCACACAATCAGACGATCGAACCGATCGAGTCAGACCCGGTCCGGTTTAATTGCATTGCTATTCATACACGGATCGGAGCATCTAGGGCTTTCGAAAGCTTCTTCACTCTTCCGTTTCTGCAACTCGTTAAACTTGTCACTTCTCCGAACTCATTTTCTCAGATCCGACAAACGATGGGTTTCCAGATGCAGCCGTACGGTATCCAGTCCATGTTGAAAGAAGGACACAAACACATGTCCGGACTCGACGAAGCCGTTCTAAAGAACATAGACGCTTGCAAGCAGCTTTCCACTATAACTCGCACTTCTCTAGGCCCCAATGGTATGTTTATATTCCTTCCGATCTGGTTTTGTTCCACACTTTGTGCTTTAACTGTAATTTGATTTCGAATTTGATGTGTTTAGGTATGAATAAGATGGTGATTAATCACCTGGACAAGCTGTTTGTGACGAATGATGCGGCAACTATTGTTAATGAGCTTGAGGTTCAGCATCCGGCTGCTAAATTATTGGTTTTGGCTGGAAAAGCGCAGCAGGAGGAGATTGGTGATGGAGCAAAATTTAACAATATCGTTTGCAGGGGAGCTACTGCAGAATGCTGAAGAGCTTATTAGAATGGGGTTGCATCCTAGTGAGATTATTAGTGGTTACTTGAAATCAATTAAAAAGGTGTGTTGAAGGTTTTTACTTTTGAGTGTTGATGTATGTTCTGGTTGGAGATGGTTGATTCAAATGATGTTTGTATGCTTGTGTATTTTTTAGACAATTGAAGTATTGGAGGAGTTGGTTGAGAAAGATTCTGATAAGATGGATGTGCGCAACAAGGAGGAGGTCATTTCTCGCATGTTAGCAGCTGTTGCTAGCAAGCAGTTTGGGCAAGAAAACATTCTATGTCCTCTTATTGCAGATGTAATCACAACATGTGACATTTCAATTTGTAAATTTGTGAATCTGCTGTTACTGTACTTATTTGGTTGATTTGATAATTCAGGCTTGCATTCAAGTCTGCCCGAAGAACCCAACAAACTTCAATGTTGATAATGTTCGTGTGGCAAAGCTTTTAGGTGGAGGTCTACATGATTCTACCATTGTTAGGGGCATGGTTCTGAAAAATGATGCCGTAGGGAGTATTAAGAAGGTGGAGAAGGCCAAGGTAAATTGACTCTTTGAAATGGATGTATATTTACCATCATAAATGAGCATTTAGCCATTACCATTGTTTGCTGTGTGCAAATGTCATTTGGATTTCAATTTAAAAAGGTATGAAAGATTTGAGAGGAATCTGGGTTGTTCTGATGCACTATTATTTTGATTTAGCAAACTATCCTTATATATATTTGAGACTGACATCTTAGCCCACTTTTTATATGTTGGTATAGAATTTTCATATTATCTGATAGTATTGCTGAGTATTCTGTATTGCGCTATTTTTTGAAGTAGCAACCTAAGATAGAATTTTCATTGTAGGTTGCTGTCTTTGTCAGTGGAGTTGATACATCAGCCACTGAGACCAAAGGAACTGTTCTTATTCATAATGCTGAGCAGGTATTGTAACCTTCACAATATTCTTATTTACTACTACATAATGTTTATTCTGTCACTAGCTCTTTGGATGAATGCTACCAAATTCCAGATATTTTCAGATTGTTCGTCCTTTGATCCTCTCACCTTGAGTTGAACGTTTAAACATTTTTAGGGTTCACACTAATTAAAAGGCTGTATTTATTTCTTGCAGCTGGAGAATTATGCAAAAACAGAGGAAGCCAAAGTTGAAGAACTTATCAAAGCTGTTGCGGACTCAGGTGCAAAGGTGATTGTCAGTGGAGGTGCAGTTGGAGAAATGGCGTTGCATTTTTGTGAGCGTTACAAGTATGTATCATAAACTGCGGCTACACAACCATGTTTCTTATATCAGTTGGCGAGTTCTTTCATGTATGCCGGCTAATCACTGAATAATTTGTGCAGGCTCATGGTTTTGAAAATAGCCTCTAAATTCGAGCTTAGAAGGTTTTGTCGTACAACTGGTGCTGTAGCCATGGTGAGTATCACGATAAAGAAATTTGAGTGGCATATAATTATCTGTTTTTTAGTTTATATTCTGAATTTGAACTCTTTTCAACAGTTAAAACTTGGCCAGCCGAACCCTGATGACCTAGGATATGTCGATTCAGTTTCAGTTGAGGAGATTGGTGGTGCCAGGGTTAGCATCTATCCCTACGTTTATATCATTAGTGCTTTGACCCTTTTTCTTTCTTGGATATCTATCTCATGTTTAATAAATATGTTGCACTCCAGGTTACAATTGTGAGGAATGAAGAGGGTGGGAATTCTGTATCTACTATTGTTCTACGTGGAAGTACTGATAGTATTTTAGATGACCTTGAAAGAGCAATAGATGATGGGGTTAACACCTACAAGGTTGATATCCTCGTGCATCTCAAATAGTTAATAGTGCATATTAATTTTTCTTAATGCTGCTTCTGTTGCCATTCCTTGTTGCATGGATTAGGATGTCTTGAGTCTCTAATTTCTTGATCATTTGACTGATTTTTCTCTCTTGTTTCGAACAGGCCATGTGCAGGGATAGCCGTACAGTTGCAGGAGCTGCTGCTACTGAAATTGAACTGGCAAAGAGACTAAAGGAGTTTTCATTCAAAGAGACAGGGTAATTAGTTCTTCTAAAGCAGTCCAAAGAACAACTGCGTAGTATCTATTTATTTAAGTCCGCACGCATAGCATATTACGTGAGCATCATACATGTTTATAGTTTATTTCATGGTTTACTTTTTTAAGAATGTGACGTGACAGTTACTCGTTGATGACATTGTACATAAATGTTTCAGTCATTGATGATTGAGTTTGATTTAGATGTAACATGTATGTAAGTTGCAGCTGTAGTTTTTGAAGCTGCATTCCAGCCAGTCATAATTCTATTCGGTGTCGTGCACCATATTTGTTTTTTTGTCCATTATTGTATCATTTAGGTTTCTAAATGATGTTTTTGATAACACAATGGACCTTTTAACTCTGCAGATTAGACCAGTATGCCATTGCAAAGTTTGCTGAGAGTTTTGAAATGGTACCTAAAACACTGGCTGACAATGCTGGACTTAACGCCATGGAAATTATAGCATCCTTATATGCTGAACATGCTGATGGAAATCACAGAGTTGGGATTGACTTGGAAGAAGGCGTCTGCAAGGATGCTTCATCTATGAACGTTTGGGATCTCTTTGTCACGAAGTAAGCACGGTTTCTTTGTTTCAGGAAGTGTTGTTATACCAATTAGGGCATTAGACTTCCTGCATCAACTTTTCGGCCAATATTAAACTTTTTATTATTATGACCCCCATGAATGTTAGTCTTCATGACTCCTGAGATGTATGTTGTGCTCATTGGTGGTAGATTTGACAACAAGCATTCACTTTTCTCGACTTCAAGCCTAACTTTTTTTCAATTGTGGTGATTCAGGTATCATGCTCTAAAGTATGCAACAGATGCTGTCTGCACGGTTCTAAGGGTAGACCAGGTAAACAGAACCCTGCCTTGCTTACTTAATATTGTATACCTTCTGTAGAGTTAATATCTTAACTGGGTTCACCACCTGTGTAGATTATCATGGCAAAACCAGCAGGTGGTCCGAGGAGAGGAGATCAGCCCGCGGGAATGGACGAGGACTAAGCTCAAATGCATCAAATGTTTTGTTACCATCTGGGAACTTGAACCTGCTTTTCCTTATATCTTGCTGATGCCTAAATTTTATATTAGATACTTATGTGTAGCAGGTAATGTTGAGCAACATATACTTGTTCCAACTTTTTGAATTGTAAACCACATTGCCTCGACATTGTTTTTTACTAGGTTGATTCAGTCCACTTTTGAATAGTCAGTCAAGATCAATGGCTCTTGCTTATGTATGCGGCTCTGCTTGCTTGCTAATCCAAGCATCGATTAATTTGGTACACTAGCTACTAGTATGCAATAATCTGTATACAAAGTAGTTTTTTTTCCTGTTGTTATTTTCCTTCTATTGAATGATTGTTCCTGTGATTGTGAGCCTCGACCAAGGGAATGATGGAGAAGTGTACATGTTATTATGCAATATGACACAAACTTGTAGCTAAAATGTTACTTTGGCTGAATGGTATCCCATAAAAAATGGCCATTGGCTTGCTCCTGTTTAAGTGGGAAAAAGTGCTGCAACTTGATTGCCTTTTCTGCATCTTATTAGTTTCATACTTGTCTAGTTGCTTTCACGAAAAATACACATGTTGACGACCTGCGAATCCCGCTACTTGCTGCATACTCTCCTGAATTCTTCACATCGCAGTTCTGAAGCCTCACGCTACCTGGTTGAGCAAGTTTGTCAAAGTTTTTAAGCGACAAGAGCTCAGAGCGTAGAGGTGTACATTATGTACGAATAAGCATGTTCTTTTCTCCTATACGAGTAAGTTGCGACACAGCTAGCATCGGTATAACGCCTACGAAGCACAAACGAGGTCGAGTGTCTTCGGCTGACCCCACAGCTTCGGAACAGAACTGATGTAAACTTCAATAACATACCACGAAACATTTTACATTACCGAGTTAAGTTTAGAATCTACACAATCAGATTCCAAAATCATGTCCTAGTGTTTTCATGATAGTATGACATAGTCTACAAACTGTAAATAAAAATTGCTGTATGCAGTAAGAGCATGATGACTGCATGATAAACGAATGCAACAAATCTTCCGCACGTGTTACTCTCATTTTTATCTAAAAAGTGTTTTGCTCTCATATTTATATGGAAGGTGTTTTGAGGTCCACCGTCGATACCTTCATGTCTTAGAGAAAGTCAGTCGCGAAAAGTGAGAAGATGCATGGACAAGTTAGTCTTGAAAATTAAAAAGATACATAAGTAAATAGGGGAAGTATCATGTGGAATCCCCCCTTTCCATGGATCCCCCTTCATCACCGTTGATTGCATTTTTTGTGTGCACTAGATTGTGCCACGTGTTTGCATTTTTGAAATGCACACGTGAAATGCACACGTGAGTTGCACATGCTCATTAATGCGCTGGCACAATCTGGTGCGTCCAAAATGCAAACAGTAAATGCAATCAACGGATGCAAAGAGGGATCCATGGATCCATGAAAAGGTGGGGTTCCACATGATACTTTCCTTAAGTAAATAACATGATGACACACTACCTAATTAGTTTTTTTTTTCTTTTTCTGAATTTGAATGTCTGTCATCGGAGGAATTGAAAATGGAAGAACCTTGTATAGCTCTCGACGAGCGACAAAATATTAATTTGATTGAATGAATGTGAAAGGAACCCGCAATTAGGGAGTCCCGACAACCCCTTGAAGACATTGTCGTAGAATCTCATCTTTGTCTATCATCACATGCAAGTTTTCATTATTTGAGTGGAATTTTCCCCAACCACTCGTGGATTTTTGGTTTCAAATACAAACATTGAATTAGCTTAGCATGAGTAACCTTAACTTAAAACTTATTCATCATATATCCAAGCCTTGCCAATTCATCCTTCAAAACGGGGTTTTCATTAAACTCCTTGTTGAAATAGTTATTCGTATGTCGTAGAAAATACCTATGATATACACGATGAAGTTTCTACTCCTCGATGGTGCCAATCGTTGATAATATTCTCTTGCGTCTATAAAAATGACACACTTGCCATCTCTCTCCGTCTCACCATCCTAGACACATCTCATAAACCATTTCCACCTGACGTCATTTTCGCTCTAAACAAACACAAATACGAAAGAAAGCAATTAACTATCCGCTTCTAAATCAATCACAACAAGCAATCTAGCATTTTTTGGCTACAATATGATCATAACCTAACCTACAACGACTCCTACAATGACCTTAGCACCCACACTTAAATACAAAACTTAACTCAAAACTTTACATTCCATGATACATAAGTATTTACCAAAAGAAAATGATATTTAAAAGTGCGTCAAAATCTAAATAATATCAAATCAAATACAAACAATGATGGTGTGCTTGGTAGTTTCTGCACTAAATACAAAATTTAGTCGACTTGATTAGCATCAAAATACCAAATAAATATTTTAGAAAAAACAAAAACAAAAATGCCATCCCCTATAATAAGGGTCATGAAGACCAGATGCTGTCAGTGGCAAAATCAAATAGGGTATTAGGAAGACTTTTCTTCAGTGTTCCCTACTTGACCTCAAATTAACCCTATATAATCCCTCCATTCCCATTTGTTTGTTCAAAAACATAAAATATATGATTTTTAAGGTAGAAAGAAGGTATAAAATGTGTGGTTGAGAGTAAATGATTTATAAGTATATGAATAAAAAATTAGAATAAGTGGTTGATATTGAAAGAAAATGGACAAACTTATGGAGATACTCAAAATGGAAAGTGAACAAACATTAATGAACGGAGAAAGTATTATTTATGACAAGGGTGTTTTGGTATTTTAAAGCTCAATCATCACTATATGCACCTTTCCTATAAAAAACACATACCCTACAATTATTAATGTGTACTTACAATGCTTTATTCACAAAATTAAATATTTGTGGGGGTGATAATATAAAATTAAGTAAGAATGGGAAGCTTGTGACTTGTCTTTAGTAAAGAGCAAAAGCAAATGGAATCAAAAGGCTGTCAGCTCTTAAACCTATGCATGCAATTAAGTTTCAACTAATCTTCATAGTGTCCTCTGGTTGGCTTGTTACTAAAACAATCATTCCTAAAGTAACAATCTCTGTTTTTTTTCTGCAGGAAAATTAATTGAATCTGAATTTCAAATTTGGATATTATTATTTATAAGAACGGATAACTAAATTTGATAAAATATGGAAACTTGATTCCCTGACACATGCTAAGCCAAACATGTCACAGTACGCTGATGACAATAAACTAGAGAATGATGTTCTAATAATGTCATATTGACGCCAAAATGAAAATCTTATTTTCGGATATCCAAGTGGTAAGCAGATAGCACACACAGCACACTGATTAAAAGTGTCCAACTTCGAACCTCTACTTCAACGTGCCCTTGGTTTAAAAACAGCCAAAGGGTGCACGTGGTTCCGCTTCCCAAAAAAATCTTGTATAAACCTTGATGTTCTGTTCCAGGATCAAATATGCAAGCACAAAACTAAATATTACCCCTCTTGTTCATTTTATGGACTTCAGTGACCGGACGAGTTTAATCAGAAAGTAATTCCTAGTGACAAAAATATTATTATTTGCTTAAAATTCAAAGTCATCGATGAAGGCACCGACGCATGGTTGAATCTAACACTTAAAGTCATAGCGTTGAAACTTACACAAGTCCATGCCGCGTAAAGAAAGTCCCCAGCTGCATTTTGATTTTCTAAAGCCAAAATATTATTTTAATTAATTAGTAGTTGATTTGCCAAAATGGAGATACCTCTACTCTTTTCAAACTTTTGTCCAACCAAATATGCTAAACTTTTATTGAGACCAGACTCTGTATATCCAGAAAGATGTGAGAAAATGAATTACAGGTCGGTTCTCGTTTATCGGATTTTCCATCAGGGCGGAACTTTTCAATACCAACTGGGAATTGCAGTAAGGATTTTGGAAGGAGAAAAAACAGACAAGTTGCTAAATTTAGTCATTGGAAAGACAAACTGTTTCGTAAATGGTGTAATTTGTTTTGATAATTTCCTTAAAGTGGGAGACACAACAGACAAGTATAATGTGCCAGAAAATACTTGATTAATGAAATTTTGTAACCTGGCTTTACAAACTATCAATGGGGCATCTTGGTGATCGAAGAATCGAATATTAATCCTGAAAATGGACAACTTTTTCGGTTATCAGATTGAATAAATGTTCGAATGCCTTAGAAATATTACGCGAAATAAGTTCCTCTTCTTTTGATTAATTTAGCCTGACAGAACTCTAAGTTTCCTACGCGGCTAAATATTGTGCATTTTTCTTTCTCGACGCGACTTTAAAGTTCAAAAAACTAGGATTCAACGTTCCAAATTGAAAATATATAAATAAAAGTGTTGTAAATGTAAACAGGTTGACAACAGAAAGTTATACTGTAATATTTCCGGCTCTGTTGTTGGTACTTCATATTGTATTTAAAGTGCATTCTTTAGCCTCTTTGTAGTCATATTCATTTTGCATTTGGTTGGACATTGCTATCAAGAAGATGCCTGCATCAGCCCTTCATGAAAAAACCACTCATCCGATCGGAAGAGCTGGAAACAGCTTCATTTTTTCTAAAAGGTAAAAAAAGTATCCCATAAATTATTTTGGTTCCAAGATTTGTTTCACAAAATGAGTTCTGATTTTATAGTGTTGTGCATAAATAAAATTCAGGTTGGAGGGAAAAGTGGCAATAATCACAGGAGGTGCTGGAGGAATCGGGGAGGCTACTGTGAGACTATTTGCTAAAAATGGAGCAAAAGTGGTAGTAGCCGATGTGAATGACAAGCTTGGCACAGCTCTTGCAAGCTCATTACCTGATGTTACATTCATTCACTGTGATGTTACATCTGAAGAGGACATCAAAAATTTGATAGATGAAACGGTCTTAATCCACGGTCGCCTAGACATCTTGTTCAACAATGCCGGAATTCTTGGCAAGCAATCCAAGGACAAGAAAAGTATTCTTAATTTTGATGCTGATGAGTTTGATAAAGTGATGAGTGTAAATGTTCGAGGTACTGCATTAGGGATCAAACACGCTGCTCGTGTTATGATCTCAAGAGGAGGTAAGTCATATAAGCGAAGCATATTTGTTGTGTATTTTTTTTTGTAATTTGCATCCGTTGTTTAGAGTATCCGTTTGGTACACATCTAAGTTCTCAATCATTTGATCATTTGATCAGGTGGTAGCATCATATCTACGGCAAGCGTGGCAGGAGTACTTGGAGGACTAGGGCCACACGCATACACTGCTTCGAAACATGCTATTATTGGATTAACAAAGAACACTGCTTGTGAGCTAGGGAGGTATGGTATAAGGGTGAACTGCATATCTCCATTTGGGGTTGCTACTTCAATGCTGGTCAATGCATGGAGGTCTAGTTCAGATGAAAATGAAGGTATGGTTGGGACACCCATTGGAGGAAGAAGTTGAGGAGATGGAGGAGTTTGTAAGAGGGATGGCTACTTACAAAGGGTCAACATTAAAGACATTAGACATAGCTGAGGCTGCTCTTTACTTGGCTAGTGATGAGTCTAGATATGTAAGTGGTCATAACCTTGTTGTGGATGGTGGTGTCACCACTTCAAGAAACTGTGTTGGATTGTGATGATAAATGTTTGTTTATGTTGATAATTTTTTTGATTTTTTTGATGATCAACTCCAACATATAAAACACAATCAATGTTGAAGGATTAATTGTACAAAATCACACAACCCTATTGCATAAACATTTCATTGGATTTGTTCTTTCATTAAGAAATCCTTAATTTTGCTTTCATTAGCATTTAACCTTATATCCCATCCACATTCTTTCATTTATTAATTAATTTTGCATTGTTAAGTTTTTTTATAACTTTATACTAATAAAAACACCCCAAATACCATCAAATAGGGATATTATAAAGAGTTAGGTTCTAAAAGGACTATTAATTTATGTGAAACATAAGGACAAAATTTGAACTGTTGATTTGATTAATCTAACGGTTAAGATTAAAGTTAGTTTTTAATATAACTGGCGGTTGGATTTGCGAGAAACATGGGGCGGTTGGAGTTGGAGGTTTTTTACTTCTAATCTCATCCGTTGAATTATTAGAAATCAACGTTTGAGATTATATCCTACGGTCTCACAAATATTTACGTATCCTCCTAAATCTTTTCCCTTATAAGAAGCAATCTAAAAAATTAGAACTATGCAAATTACATGTACAATGTAAAAATTGATTGTTTTTTGGATTTTATCTCATACTCATGTTACATTAATATTATGGTTTAACTAGGTTGACCTGAAGACCGGGGACAGCTTCACCTTGAGCAGCAATAATCAATGTGGACTGTGACGTTTGGAGCTGCATTCATGGCTGGAAGTCACTTGAGGTATATATTTAATAAATATTGAAAGCAGTCTTTGCTGTCATCAACACATGAAGTTTAGTCATAAAAAACATGAAGTTTAGTTGAGTGACTTTCAGTAAACTATGTAGGAAATACCACCGAATGTTACTGTAGACATGGATCCATTACGTGGTTTTTGAGTTTTGCATTTAATAGTATTTAAGTTTGCTTTGTTGATGTTTTTGTTGTACTTTGGTTTTCACACAGAACTCGTTACGAGAACTCGATACTATGTTTATAATGGATCTGCAGGTTGGTCTTAATTTATGAGTTAGCTTCTCCACAAGCACAATTTAAAGACGGATTTTATAAAAGTGTTCAATTTGAGTTTGTGTTTTTCAAAATTGTTAAGATGAGATTTTCATTTTCTAGAATTTAAGATCATGTACTTTGAATCTGCATGATCTCTAGAACAATAAAGAACACGCGGAATCATACAAAGTCTCGTCATTTTCAGTTGAGTCCCATCGTTTTGCTTTGAATGTGGCCTGACACAAATGTAGGTCAAGTTTTTTTATTATAATAGGTACATTACAATTTCAACTCGAGCATTACAATTTACTATGGAAACTATACTATTACATGACCAATCTATTACATGACCTTCAATCGAAAACCATATTATTACATGATCTTTGAAACTCCTTGTCACCACTAGGACCAATGTAGGTCAAGTTTGAATTGTGTTTGTTTGATAATATTTAAGTAGAAGTTTAAATTATTACATAGAAAAGACTCCACCACATGGGGAGTAGAAAAGTGAATAGAAAAGGCCTCATTAAAGCAAAAAGTTTATGAAGACTCCTTGTCACCACTAGGACCAATGTAGGTCAAGTTTGAATTGTGTTTGTTTGATAATATTTAAGTAGAAGTTTCTGTGGATCCATCCAATTTGGTGGACTCGTGGACAGTGGCTGATCCAGCCCATTAGGGTTGGGGGGCCGAAATTAAAATTAGATGTATAAAATAAACGACAGCAGGGTTAGAACTTGAGGCCAGCAGGAAATAAGCCTTTCCTTAACCACTGCGCTTCAAAACTTTGCTTGGTTTCCTCTTACAGTTACTAGTATATATCTCGTATTCTCAAGATTGGGGGGCAGCTGACCCCCAGCCCCCCCTTGGATCCGCCCCTGCTCGTGAATCTCCTCTTGCACCCATTGATTGTATTTTTTTGGACGCACCAGATTGCGCCACGTATGTGCATTTGTCATGTGCACATCACGTGTGCACATGACAAATGTACACGTGCAAGTCACATGCTTCATTAGTGCGTCGGCACAATCTGATGCATCCAAAAAATGCAATCAACGGATGCACGAGGGGATCCATGAGTCCACTAAATTAAGAGGATCCACATGATACATTTCCTATTTAAGTATGATATGTTGTAATCTTAATTGTACTTTGCTTTACATATTGAACTTTGTTATGAGTAATGATCTGGCTGCTGGTCTTCGCCAAAACCACAATTTGAAGTCGGAAATTTTTCATAACCACAATCTTAAATTTAGTTTTTAACTTTTTTAAGATTACACAGGTTGAATTCGCGTGTTTCCATTCTAATTTGTATGGCGTGTCAACATTGTTTATTGTGTCAAGCCACGTCCAAAGCAAAATGACGCATTTCAATTAAAAATGACAAAACCCTACTTGATTTCGCGTGCTCCTTGTTGTTTTAGAGATCTCGCAGATTCAAACCATGTGTTTCTATCTCATAAAATCGAAATCACTGGTGGGAGAAATCGGAGATAAGAGTGGAGGCGTCACCCTAGGGAAGGAAAGAGAAGGAGAAGAGAAAGATTCTTAGGGTTCAAAAAACATCAAATTTATTAGATTTGAGGAAACTTAATTCAGTTTCCAACGAGAGACCTAGTGTAGTGACTAATACGATCGATTCCATGAGGAGCTGCCTTGTGAAAGATTTTTTGTAACAAAAGAACAAAGGAAGGTTTTTATTTATTACAATGAGTACAAGTACATTACAAACTCAATTTGAGCATTTTAATTCACTACGGAAACTATACCATTACATAGGAAAGACTCCACCACATGGGGAGTAGGAAAGGGAATAAGAAAGAGCCTCTCAATGGAAGAATATTGGTGAGGCCATGGATTGGATCCATGACCCTTAGGATAAAGAATTTATGAAGACTCCTTGCCACCACTAGGACAAAAGAAGGTTTGTGATTTGATTTTGTTGTCAAGAGAAACAAGAAGAGAGCGTGCATTAACATGATAAGAATATACACTTTAAGACAATCACTTGCAATTCATTGTTCATATAGATATAAATCATGCGATTCCTAAATTCTCATAGATTATGCATAATCCGACAAAGATACTACGCATATGATGACTTCTAATTTCATTCTACACCAGACATATGTAAAACTCTTATCGCAAAATAGCGTTAAGATTTAAGCAAGCTAAATTAATCGCAAATATTTAGTGCTTAATTTCTGGTGATCTTCTTGAATTACGTAAAGTATCGTCAAGTATAACGATAGACCTAATATCCCAAATTGAATTGCCGGCAAAAGCCCCTTCAATCCAATCAATAAAAACCATACATATGAGTACAAGAATTAATGCAAAACATATAAATTGATATTTAGTGGGAATCTAAAAATAGTTCGTTACAAGCTCAATCTCAAAATTTTAATATGAATTTAGCTACTCATGACAACAACTGAACACAACAATTTTTTTAACTGAATGAGAAAAAAGAACAATATAGTTCGCTATTCTAATTCGTAGTATCTTCTTATTAGACACTTTGATCTTTTTAATGTCTTCGAAAGTGGCGAATTGGGGCTTAGGGTTTTCCTAGTGAGTTATTCTTTTTCCGTGATCCTAGCTAGTATTTATACTGCTCCATCAGTCCATAATAAACATGCAATCTTTCAGAAATAGCGATTCAAATTCGAAAATTTGTTATGATTCAAGACCGACCGCGCAACGCGGTACGAGCACGCCGCATGATGCAGATTGTTGCGTAGTTGGGTCGTGCGGGCAATAGCAGAGGTAATTTTGACATATTCCTTCGGCTCAGCCCATTGATCTCTTTTGATCTGTTTTAGCGTGTATAAGCTCATATTTCATCCATACCCTATTAATGTACGTGCAACAGAAAACTAAGTAGAACAAGTTAAAATGACGATATAAATGCATTAAAAATGTATGTATTAAGTATGAAAATAAGTGTATAAATACGACTTATCAAATCATCCCACATTTAAACTTGTTCGTCCCGAAAAAACAAGGCATAGAAAAATTCATAACATACTAAACTAGCGGAATCATGAAATTAGACACTGCAAAATTAGAATGCTTTATATTACTTTCGCTAAGTTATTCCAATCATATACGATACCTGACCCCATCTCTACGAATAAGCAGAAAATTAATCAATGCATATGTTACCTCTGAGTTTAAATTCAAACGAATTCGGAAGATCGAGAGATAGTTTTCTTAGGTCCATAATCTGCAAATTTCATCTAGAGTTCGATGTCCCACTCTTTCTCATCATCGTCTCTTTTTTGTACGAATCAAAATGGGGTCACCATCTCTTTCTACGGTGCCACGCGTTGGGTATGCTTTAATTTAATTTCTTATAGCGGAGCTACTAATCGGATCCTAACTTGTGAAGAGTCCAGCTCCCGGATTCGGTGTAACCATATGACTAACCCTTTGAAGTCAAAATTCTTTGTCAAATTTTTATTAAACATTGCTATCAACTCTACATCCCTTATTTATTCCAACTTAAAGGACACATAAAGATTAATTTCATTGCACAATTTCATATCAAATGTTCTAACAACACAAAGCTGATCATCAAAATACATTCTTCATTCCTAACGCACAATTCTTTTGGAATCACTATAAATAAATGTAAGACCGTGAGACTCAATCTCGATCGTTAATTATCAAAATTCAAAAGGGATGAGATATAAAAACCACCAAATTTGGTAGTTATAAAAACCACCAAATTTAACAACTAGGGTCTTTTGTAAATCCAACCAGCCATTTAGTAAAATCCAACTTCAATCTTATTTGTCAAAATATCAAGATGAGATTGAGACTAAGTCCTTAATCTCACAAAAACTTATTGTTTCTCTTAACCTTAACCCTGCATAATCAATCACTAATTAATTAGGAATCATTATCATTAAGATAACATATTAAATGACAAAAAATAAGATCACATATTAAATCACTATAATTGAAAGCAACTTATTCCACATTATTTAGCAGCTAAAATATATGGAATGACTGAAGTTATCTCTAATACATTGAAGTACTTTTTGTCAGAAGAGGGATCAATGTTTCTTATTTTCATTTCATATTGGATTCATCATCATTTAACCGCATCATGTAACATATTTTTTCGTTTTGATAAATTTTGTTGTGTTAAGAACATAGATTTGAAATATAGATCACTATTATTTAAGAAAGGTAGAAGTTATAAGGCCTTTCAGTCTACTCAAAGGAACAGACCCTTTATTAAGTGCATGTGCGCACGATCAAGCTTTACCTAATTGATTCAGCATTTGTTCAAAACACTTTCCAGCGATTATGGGGAATAAACACCGCAACTACTACGTACATCACTTTGGATAGTTCCATTTTGAACTTATGAACTAACTGTGTTATAAAGTGATGTCAACTAAGATATATTAATCTACACTCTTAAAAAATTAGAATGGCACATTTCATGATCCTCTGTGCAACTTTTAATGGCCACCTATTTTGGCTTTCCAGGAGTTCCATAATATAAAGTATACAGTGGATCCTCGTCTGGAATTTTAGGTTTCCGTCAGATAGCATTTTTTTAATCTGAAGATCGATGATAATGGAGAGACTCGTCTTTCTTGAAAAAATTAACGAAATTTAAATCAAACCACTGAAACCAGATAATTACTTGGCATGTACACTAAATGTGATTAATGATAATATATAAATAAGTCTTCATGTCATCATAAGTAATCCCAATAAAACCATTTTTATAAACCAATGAAATGGCAGATCAGTCGTCGAATACAATATATACATAACGCGGGTTAGGTTCGAGAGGGACGATAAATTTTAGTAAGACAGAAGGACATAATCTCTACCGTTGATTTGATTAATCCGACGGTGAGATTAAGTTGGTTTTTAATTAAATTGGGCGGTTGGATTTGCAAAAAACTTATATACCCTTAATTTAAAGTACTATAAGAAAACATGGTTCTTTGGTGGACTCGTGAATCCCCTCTTGCATCCGTTGATTGAATTTTTTGGATGCACCAGATTGTACCACGTCATTGCATTTGTCATGTGCACATCACGTGTGCATCACGTGCAAAACACGTGCAACTCACATGTTTCATTAATGCGTTGGCACAATCTGGTGCATCCAAAAAATGCAATCAACGGATGCAAAAGGGGGTTCACGAGTCCACCAAATTAGATGGATCCACATGATACATTTCCTATATATGTGTGTGCACCAGTTTGCGCCCAAGAGCTAAAGCCACACACATGACAATATTGTGCCCTAAAACAGAATAGATGGTTTTCAAACTATAATATATTATTGTGTGCGCCTTTTCGTTATTGATATTTGGATTGATTTAATGGGGAATCTTAAGTACAACATATAAATACACGAGGAAGAAGTGTTTTACTATAAAGACTGGATTTCCCCACTAGATGACTTGCATACTTTCGTCTCTCATCCCGAAAATAACGGGGCATTCGATAAGAAGAGAATCTCGATAGCTTTCTTTAGCGTGAGTATAAGACATCAATAAATGATCGATTTTGGCTCCGTTGGCCGTGGGCCTCATGAAAATAACAAAACTTGATATCGATATCTAACAAAATTACGCTAATGTTTGTTCACAAGTTGACAAAAGGACTAAGTACAAGAAGTAAAGTTCTTATCCCATTTCCCAAACCCTACGTTAGAAATACACACTTGACACGAAGGAGAAGAAGGGTGACATTGACATGTACATGGCATATATCAAAAACCCATGTAGATGTATCTCATTTCCTATCATTAGGAGATTAATCAAATAAATGTTTTTTGTTTACTATTTGATAGTAATATAACATACGTACGCTGGGAAGCCTGTATGGCTGTATACTAAATATGGTTGTCTAGAGCTAGCTGATATTTTGTCAAACTTCAAATATATATCAAAATGTACTTCAGCTATTAAGTTTTCAAGTAAAATATTGGCATTATGTGATTTTACGTTTACTGATAAAGGACAAAGAAACTCAATTGACTGGGACTTCACTCCCAACACTTGCATGTTCTGTGGAGAAAATTGATCTCAACAGAACGTAGATGAAAAGTTGTGTAATGTACAACCCTGAAAAGGGAGAGAAACCCCATCATCTTAGGGCTACTTTTGTTTATATACATTTATGTGACACCTAATTTTTTGCTAGTTGTGCCTCCACTTTGGGACTTCTCAGTAATCACCAATTAAACCGGCCTTAATTTAATGAATTTGACAAAGGTGCCATCAAATGATTCAAATTATATTGCTGAAACTGGTTTTTTAGTGGTGGAATAAGCGAAATGTCTTAATATGAAAATTCAAAATTAGTTCTAAGAGTCTACCATTTTTAATATGATTTCACATACAAAAAAATCGACCCTCTGCACACTCCACTGGCAATGTTTTGTACTTCCCAAGTTATGAACAAAAATCTCAGTGAGACTCCATTTGTTTTTTAAAACTTTAGAGCAATATACTCTCTCTAACATTATCGACTTGAAACTTTGCCGTCAGCAAAGGGGCCAAGACAGAGTAATAATACCTCCTCCTTCTCTCTTGACAGTTTCTTTCGGCAGCCTCTACTCCGGGGTGGAGCAAGAAGTCCATCCTCTTGTAGTGATGGACTTTCTTCTCTACCCCTAGGAGATCTTGAACTTTCTTGTTTAATCTTCCCTTTCCCTTTCCCTTCGTATTGTATTTTCCCTTCAATAATTCCTCTAGCTTCTTTGCTAGTTTCCTTCTAGCCTTGTGCTAGATTTCCTTCTAGCCTTGTGCTAGATTTCCTGTCAAGCCACGGTGCTTGTCGTGCGGGGTGGTGAGGACCGCCGTGACCCCCTTGAGCTCGGCTGTTGCTTGGTTGAAGGCGCCTGTGGATGACCATGGCTTGACTTTCCAATCAAGCTTCTGTGCTGCCTCGACTTGGTGTGCGGCGTTTTCGTGTGGGTTTCACGGCGAGAGGTGGACGGGTGTTTGGAATGGCCGGATCGACGGGAGGAGCGTGTCTGGTGGCAGATCTGAGGCGAGCGAACTTCGATGGCGGCTCGGACGGATGCGGCTCGACCTGGGTGGTGGCGGATCGAACGGAGGACGTGGCTCGGCTGGTGTGGCGGCGGATCGAACGGTGGACGCGGCTCGGCCTGGAGTGGGCGGATCGGATGCGACTGGCTGCGGCTCGGCTGCGGCTCGGCATGGGTGTGCGCGTGGATCGGCTGCGATTGGGTGCGGCTCGGCTGGGAGGCCTGGTGGCGGACGCGGCGGTCGGAGCGTGCTTGGGGGAGTGGTGGGCGGCGGGTGGCGGCTGCTGTTGGAGATGGCGGCTGTTGCTAGGGTTTGGGTATGTTGCTAGGGTTTCTCACGTGGGCCTGCTTGTCTTGGGCCTGTTGGGCCAGACTCTGATTTTGGTCTTTCCTGCCTTTCCTGACCTTGATGCCCTCTCGGTCCTGAATTGCGTTGGTTTCTTCTCGGATCCGTTTGTTTGGACTGTGGTGAGTTCGCTGGGATGGTGCCGAATGGCCTGCTCTTCAAATTGTATTTACGAGACTTCCTCGACGTAGCGTAGTCTTAAGATTTATCCCTTCCATTATGTTTCATTTGCGTATCTTGTAATATCTTTCTATGATGAAATATTCTCACCTTTTATCAAAAAAAAAGAAACTTTGCCGTCAGCATACGCAACTAGAGGGACATAAGAGCAATTTATGTCACACTGATAAAGTTTTAAATGAAAAAAAGTGGTCCAACTCTTTAAGCACCCTTTACGCACAAGGGTCCACACAACACAACTGATGTATATCTGTTTAAAATGAAGGTTGCACCATGACCATATTTGTTATATAAAACTAAGCCGTGAAGGTAGTGATCAATGAGTTCTATGCTAGCTCAATGGCACCTTCCCTAAACATAGTCTTATTCTAACTCACATGAAGTGTAACCGATGAGGCATGCCTCAACTGAAGCTTTGCGGTGAGTGTCCAGCTCGATGGAGAAGCAGGGCACGTGCATTTCTAACTTCCGTCGCTTCTTTTTCGGTTTCAGAGACAATATTGAAGATTTTCAGGTAACTAGATATGGAGGGAGTTAGCTAATGCATGTGCCCCCCTTCACCATCACGATGACTCTCACTTTCTCACTACAAAGTAAGAACCCTAAACAGGCTTACTGGCTATTGTTATCCAGGTATCGATCCAATAATAGAAAATTGTTGAGTATTTCTAGTTAGGTATGTCGTTGAATTGCATTGTGTGGCATTTCTAGATGAAAGTGAAGGAGGCCGAGGAAATCAAACGCTTGTGTGGTTTGATGATTTGCTCCACCCTATATTGAATAACAAAGATTAATTAGCTTATGTCAAAATAAAAATAACCTCATTGTTTTCACATAATTTAATGTTTAAGGAAATGCATTTTTGTACTAGCACAATTTTGTGTAAGAGCCTCTGTCTAAGAGGGCTAGTTGGAGAGGTGGTTTTGGGACTGTGAAGGAGCAATTCCAATCCTTTTTTCAAATCTCATGGAGTCGACCAGTTAGAAAATTTGTTCCGTCAAAAGACCTTGGCTAGAGAATATGTCCTTCTTACTTGGTTTCCTTTCCGTTTAGTGAATTGCAATTGTTTGGTGAGTCTTAAGCAACACAAAAAAGTGTGATTGCAGTTATTCATATTGAATAGAGAGAAGGTAAGGGTTATAAGTTTTAAGAGGACATTAAATATTTGTGAGATTGATAGAAAAAATCTCAACCGTTGATTTGATTAATCTGACAGTTGAGATGAAAGTTGAGTTTTGATTAAAATGAGTGGATGAACTGGCAGTTGGATTTGACGGTGTTATTTTTAGTTAACATCTCGTTTTTTAGATTGATAAAAATTAATGATTAAAATGATGTACTTCGGTTCTACGAAAACATAAATGTCCTTCTTGAACCGTTTCTGCGAAGGTAACACATGACACACGAAAATGATATTTTAATCCAAGCTTAAAAACAACAAACATTACTTTAATGTTGGGAGAGATCATGTATGAGTTAAGATCAAGAGGAACAAATAAAATTGGTAAACATTCGTAATATCAAACGTTGATTGAGGTTAAAGTAGCGGTTGAGATTAAATTAAAATAAATTAGCAAAAAATACGGGCGGTTGATGATTGACGATTATCAATATTACCGTTGGATTGATTTAAATCGACGGTTTAGATGATTACCCATTGTCTCACATTAATTCATTGGTCATTCTTGAACCTCTTTCGATCATGTATAAAGACTAGTTTCTATATAAAGTATAAATAAATTTTAGTCGTCAATTGATATAAATGAATGGATATGATTTAGAGACTATATTGTAATTAAATAAATTATATACACTCAAATAAATTATCAAAATAAATTATAAGGGTATAATAAAAAATAATATCAAATCGTGAGAAGTCTTAAAATCAAATCGTTTCACCATATATGTATATATGGTTCATGAAATAAACATATAAGGTTCGTGAATAAATATGTATAATTGATGCAATAGTATATATGATTCATAAAATAAGTATATACTGTTTATGAAATAAATATATATGATTCATGAAGTTAGCATGCACAGTTCATGAAATAAATATACACGATTCATGGATTCAATACGTATGATTCACAAAAAAGTATATATGGTTCATGAAATAAGCAGTTACGGTTCATAAAAAAGTAGAGATAATTCATAAAGTAAGTATGTATGGTCCATGAAATAATTATACAAAGTTCATGAAATAAGTGTAAAGGATTCGTAATATAATTATACAAGGTTCATAAAATTAGTAAATATGGTTCATAAAAATGGACAAAGCCCAGCCCTATCCGACCCTAATTATTAACGTATTAATAAGTATGCCTGATTCACAAATTATTTGTTCATGGATAGTTGTGATCACTTTATATTTTATATAAAATTTGTAACTCTATGTATGATTGTTTTTATAACTGACGAGGCTATTATAATAGAAAATATGATCGTATATGTTTAATATGTAACATCATTTTCTGCGTCGCTTATGCAGACCAGTCTAACAGAGATGTCATATGTGACGGCTCATTATAACAGAGATCGCATGTAGCATTGAATTAAGTAAATGAGGGTATTACATGTGCTACTAATATTGCTACTAATATTGAACTTTTATCACATATGAGTCTGTAAATTGAAAAATCAATTAGCCACATTGATATTTCATTTCTTTTTCAGCATGAACTTTAAAATTGCTGAGGCTATGTTGGAGGTTTTATTTATAATTTTATACCTCTTGGAATGAGTTTTTATGAATTCGTTTCATGATATAATCTTGTATAGCACATGAAAATATTTATTATACAAGAAATAGTTGAATAATTTTAAGATTTTATTTTAGAAGCTTTCTTTTCAAAATTTTGAGATAACTACTATAGATTTCATTTGTAGTGAAAGGTTCTAAGACGACATACATCTTTTAATAAGACGGAAGGAAATGATCTCAGCAGTTGAATTTTATCAATCCAACGTTTGATATTAGTAACCGTCAATCACCAATATTGCTAGTCAAAGATGGATTTCATATGTATTATATGTTAGTTTACAAATATTGTTCATTCTGTGTGCGTGGTTAGTCAAAGATGGATATAAATTAAATCAATTTGCATTTGTTACATGTGTGATAAAATTATCAATATTGTTGCATAAGTTGTGGATATAAAACGTTATTTCATATATTTAGGGCTGATTTCTTGAGAAACAATAAGTTTTGTAAGACGAGACTACTTAATTTTAAACGGTGATTTGAATTAATCTAGCAGTTGATATTAAATTGATTTTTAATTACAATTAAAATGAATTAACAAAAATGACGTGCATTTTAGGGTATATTCTTGGAACACTAATCTTAATCACGCAAGTCAAATAAAATTTGTAATTTATGTGACCTAAAGTCGAACCCAAAGGAAGAGGTAGTAGTTATCTATCTAAGCATTACTTATATACATAAAAAGGTTTAGGGAGGTTTTTGATTGGTTGATTGGTTTTGGCAATGAAACAAAAGTGTGAATAAAGATTCTACTTCACCCTTGATTCTTAGAAGAATCAGACCTTCAATTTCACATGCACAAATTACATCTGTTTAGTTTTCTTAAGATTACACATCAAATTCCAAATTCAACTCTCATTCATTGGAATGTGATTGATGCACTTAAAGATATTAGTTCTCAACCTTTAGGTCTATTGAACCTTGTGGAATTCAAGCATCTCAAAC
Organism: Sedum album; assembly: GCA_006409495.1. NCBI lineage: Eukaryota > Viridiplantae > Streptophyta > Magnoliopsida > Saxifragales > Crassulaceae > Sedum > Sedum album. The sequence continues at coordinate 12,862 of QZGG01001290.1, read as the reverse complement.
CCAACCTCTCGATCTATTGGATGACACATAGAACTCACAAACCTCACCTATCGTCAAGAGTAATTGTCACACTCGCACACAATTAACTCTCAAAGCAACAATAAAATATTTACATACTCTTTTCATAATTAGAGTCGGGTAGGGGTGGACTTTATCCAATTTATGAGGCCCTATGAAGCCCATGCCCTATATTCTTAAGGGTAGGATGGGCATTAAGGTGACCCTAAAGCCTCGTTAATTTATTTTTAATATCATATTATTCTTGTAATATTTACAATTCAATACATGAACAATGAAACTTTTAATATTTGATTTAACATATTGACCGTCATGCAATTTAGCGGATAAATATTCCAACACGCAACTCAAAAGAATTTATAGAACTAGGGGTGACCTAGTGTCGAACCCAAGGGAACAGTGGAGTTAAGTTATACTTTAAAATCGATTACTAGCTTTCAAAATAGTTCTAAAGTGTTTTGTTTATTCTAAAGGGCAATATTATTTATTCTAAAGGCAATATTTAAAGAAAAGGTTTTGTTATCAAATATAAAAACTATGACAAGGATGAGAATCCTCCGCTAATACTTATGGTTTCACTCGAGCAAGATATAGATTATAGTTATGAATTTCCTTCTTGATGACAATTTAATCTAGAACGTATAGTTATATGATAATATAAATCCTCACTCCCGAATGTTGGATTTATATTATAGAATTTAGACTGAGTAGCATTAGCATACGAATCCTCACTCCCGAATGTTGGATTCGCACGTAAACATCTACTCGACTAGCTTCATTCCTCCCGGTGTTTTCACTAATCTGTCCAAATACGCTTATTAATACATTCATGCACCAAATATACTCGCTGCTCCCGCTTTGCTAATATACTCGATCTAATGGTTGTATTGATTCCAAAATAGTCTAAGTTCACCTCCCGGTCCTTCCCTAGAAAATACTACTCGACCTACTCTTCTAGACGTTTTGTCAGGACACCTAGACGTAGTGCTCGGGTATGATTCAACACACATAATAGTCATACAAGAATTGATTCATATAAATTAGATAATCATGTTCTAGTTATTCATAAGCATTAGGGATTCATCAAATCCCCATCATAAGGAAACTACTCACTCATCTCGAGTGAGAATGAAAACATATTCAAACAACAATTGTAAATAAAACAAGAGTAAAGTTTAGAAATTCTCAGTGATTGATGATCCACGGTCGAGTTCCAAGCTGCTGCTCCTCTCCTTGTTATCTCGAGTACAAAATTAAGTTGAATGATCTTCTGTAGTTTGAACGGTCTCGAGCTCTCTCGGTTCTCTTACTTGGTTACTCGACTTCAATCACTTCTTCTCTAGGGTTCTCGGCCCCCTAGCCAGCAACCTTCTTTGAGCCTCTTGTGATGCTTATATAGTGAAGAGTAATCACAAGGGTCGAGTAGAATGAAAGGTCTAACTTATCCACTTGCATTAAATGGTCGAGTAAATGGAAAGTCTAGCTTATCCACTTGTACGTATTAAATCACTCGTATTAAATGGAGAGAGTCCATACGAAGAGTCTTGATCACGTGATGACTTGCTCGAGAGTCTTGATCACGTGATGACTTGCTCGAGCAGTGTGTTTACTTGGTCGAGTAACATGTGTCTTTGGCTTGTTTTAGCTCGAATCAAGTACTTTAATACACTCGGTCTAAGGATTGCAGAAATGCTCCCAAGTATGTTTATTTCCTCATATTTCCATGTATGCTCCTTCATAAGGCGGAAATCGTGTTTTTGACCTGAAACATTAATCCAAGTATCAAAAGTAATATATTTTACGTTATAATCATGGGAAATAAGCATGAAAGTAGGGGCTTAAAATAGACATTTCTAACACTGATCACATATCTATTACATATACTATTTTAGAGGGTTAGGTACTTGTAAGACAAAGATATTTTGTGAAACAGTAAGACAAGATCTTAATCGTAGATTTTGATAATGTAACGGTTGAGATTAAGTTGTTTTTTAATTACATTAGGGGACAAGTTAGCACAAAACAAGGGGCAGCTGAGAATATTGTCTTCAAATCTCATCCGTTAGATTGAAAAAATGAACGGATGAGATAAAGTCTTACCGTCTCACAATTATATGAGTGTCTCACATGAACTTTTTTCCTTTTAATAAAGTATAAAAAGTATACATTTAAATAAGTTTAGCTTATACTTATAATTTTATTAAAATAGAAGAATCTATATTATATATAAATTTAGCTTAAACCTCTCTATTGATGGTTATTTTGTTTGAAGCCACATTTACTTTTCAATAATACTCTTTCTAATATTCATTTCATATTATTTCAAATTTTATACACTATTTAATAGGCACAAGTATGTGTGCAGGGATTACTATTATATGTTAGGGCATCCGCACCCGTTGAGGAAGTTCTATCTCGTTGAGGAATTTCTCGATAAGGAATTCCTATTACTATTTATCAAACAGTAATAGCAATCTACACATTTTATGCACCCATCACTATCTCAAGGAGATATTTCTATTACTATTCATATTTTTTTTAATACTCCCTCCGTTTCAATATAATTGTCCCACTTTCCTTTTTTAGATGTTTCAAATTAATTGTCCACTTACTACATTCGGAAACTATTTGATAAGAAAATTCCCAATTTACCCTTACATATCTCATTAATTACAACTTTCGTTTAAGCATTTAATCATGCCATTTATTGATGTTTCCGCATACCAAAGTAAAAATGGGTATATTTCAATGCATGTTTTGATTATTTGACAAGATTAATGATGATTTTTGAACTAATTCAATGCGCATTGAATAAGGGTATATATGGATGAAAACATTTTGTCTTAATATGTGTGAAATCTCAAGTGGGACAACTATTTTGAAACGGAGGGAGTAATTTATAATTTAATAAATTATTTTTTTTAAAGATAAGTGAATTATTAGGTCGGATTTCCGATAAGATTCTCTAGGAATCGTAAGTGGACACGTATATTTAAGAATAAACTTCTAACTTGTATAAAATGAGGTTCGTGGATTATTGTATATTCACACATTCATTCATCTTCTCTTCATCTAGATTTTTGTTGCTTTTTACAATCTTGTTTTGTGATAATGGATCCTTTTCAATTTTAATGAGAGTTTTCACTTGTTCAACCAACGAATGAATGAGATGAATGAAATGGGGAACTCATTTGTTATGGATGCTGTTGCGATTACAACAATGGCTGCTCAAGAGGAGGAAGAGGCGCGGCCTCGTCGACAACCAAATCGCCAGAGACATAGACGGTCGAGGGGGGAAAATCTTTTACAAGACTACTTCATTGAGCGTCCAATTTTTCCCGAATCAGACTTTCGTCGAAGGTATCGTATGAGTAGCTGTCTTTTTAATCGTATAAAGACTACGCTTTGTAACAATGATACATATTGGCATCAACGAAATGATGCTGCTGGAGTGCTAGGCCTCCTTCCCGAACAGAAGATGACTGGTGCTATACGGATGCTAGCATACGGGTCATGCGCAGATCAGTGTGCTGAGATCACACGCATGGGTGAATCTACGACCCTCAAATGTTTGAAGAAGTTTTGTGCTCAAGTAGTTGAGCATTATAAAGATCGTTATCTACGATCTCCAACTGAAGCAGACTTGACTCGCCTACTAAGAAGGGCGGAGCAACGAGGATTTCCAGGTATGATAGGAAGCATAGATTGTATGCACTGGGAATGGAAAAATTGTCCAACGGCGTGGCAAGGAGCCTACTCAGGTCGTAAAGGTCGTCCAACTATTATTTTAGAGGCCGTAGCGTCGTACGATACCTGGATATGGCATAGTTTCATTGGTGTGCCTGGAGCACAAAATGATGTTAATGTTTTGTATCAGTCTGATATATTTGATTCATATCTTGAAGGAGTCACTCCTCAAGTGACGTTCAAAGTGAATGGCAGCACGTATGAGCAGAGCTACTATTTGGCTGACGGAATTTATCCAAGGTACTCCTCATTCGTCAAAACAATTCGTAACCCTCAAGATGATGCAGAAAAACTATTTGCAAAAAAACAAGAATCATATCGCAAAGATGTGGAACGTGCATTTGGGATTTTACAATCCCGATGGTCAATAGTGCGTCACGCAGGTATGTGTCACAAAAAAAGTGTTTTGACTACTATTATGTTAGCATGCATCATAATGCATAATATGATTGTTGAGGAGGAATTTGACGAGGAGGAATTTATTGAAGTCGAAGAAGAAGATCTCCTCAATCCAAGTAGTGTCTTTACTGTGTATGATGGACCAACTGATCAAAATGGTAATCGAATTTCTCATGACCCAGTGGAAAGAGCTCAACAATCTCAAGCATTTGGTGAACGTATTATAAACCTTCAATCTGCATATCTTCACGCTCAACTTCAAACTGATTTGGTGAAGCATAATTGGTTCATAGAAACTGGCGAACAAATATGAGGTCTTATTATGTGTTTCAAATTTATTTTCAAGTGTTGAAGTTTTTTTTTAATTTTCATGTATTGCTTTTTCTTATCTGTTTCCTTTGTAATGTGTGTTGTATTTTAATTATAAAGAAACTATTTTAAAAAATTGTTTGTTGTGTTTTTTAATTCTAAAAGTGAATCTGAGTTTTAAATTTTCGTTTGTATTTTTATTTTAATTATTTGTAGTGATTAACTAAGTAATTAAAGATAATTTGATTATTATCAATGATTAAAATTAAAATTAAAATTAAAACTAAACTAAACAAATCGACACAACGGCGACGATCCGCGATTGAGGCTTGGATGAAGCCGAGCGACGTTGAACGATTCGTCTTGCCTCACAAAGTGAGAGTTGAAGGACGTTCTCCATCGCGACCCAGACGAGATCGTCCTCGAGCACGTTCTATCGGATATTCCTCTCAACCGGTGCATTTGAAACTGACAAGAACGATCTCAAATTGAGATAGATCGTTCTCAAATTGAATCGATCTCCAACCGGTGCAGATGCCCTTAGAGCACATGGACAAAGTAAATTTTTTTATTACGGTCTGCATTCGATTATTGATCCTTAAAATTGATTTTTATGACCGACTTTTGAGAGCATGATCGAGCTTTATACCAAATGTTATTAGGGCTGACTTCAAAATTTTCGAACCTTAAAACTAAAGTCAAAGCCTACTAATAGGAGAGAGTGAGGTTTGTCTATAAGGCCCAAGTTTGGCCGCAAACAAGTAGGCGCGTGCTTAAAACACATAAAGGAGAGAAAGCTAGTGAGTGGGTCCCATCTTATAATTAAATATTCTTAAAAAGGCCTGCAAATTAACAGACAAAAAGTAAAGGCAGATGATGATTATCTGAAACACCCGAAAAAAACGAAAACAGAAAAACATGTTCTTCTTCCACCTCCTCCTCCCACCCTACTACCCTAGGGTTCCGCAAATCCGTTTCTATTAAAGCTACCACCTTTGCGCGTGATTCGTTCCATATCGAAAAGGGTTTCGTGTTCGTTGAATGTAGAATCGTCTGATAGGCTTTGTTTGCGGAGTTGTTGATAAAGATGATGATGTCTTCGTCGTCCTCTTCTTCTTCGTCGTCTTCGGCGGCAGTTCGGGTCGAAAAGGCCACTAGTGATCTCTTGATTGGACCTGACTGGACCATTAATATGGATATTTGCGACTCCATCAATTCCAATCATTGGTAAATTTTAATTTCACCTTCTATTTGTTTCAATTTGTTTTTGTTGTTTGTTTATTTTATTTTATATACATTTGTATCTATGTCATTGTAGTTTCTTCTGTCTTAGTGTTTTATACTTCTTTCGAGCTAATTCAGGGATGTCCAACCTCCAAACTAGTAATGGTCTAGTGTTTTGAGTTGTCATTATTTGCATTGGTTGGATTTAGTTCGCCTTTAAAAATGTTGTACTGATAAGGATTGAAATTATTCGTTAAATATGATGTTACCTTTTCTGCTATGCATGTTTTCTTCCCACTGGCGACTTGAGTCAAAAAATGAATCATGTTCAGTCAAACTCTCGCAACCATCTTTTTTTTAAATTCTACTCTTTTTTATGTTGGTGTAACTCTTAGTCGTAGGCTGGTTGTAGTCCAATAGACCTCCAGACGTCTCTATGCATTGTAACTATATTATCATCAATGTGATTTTCATAGAGTATTTATGTTACTTTTTATCTGAGGTTATTGAAACTTTCCAGGCTGGCTAAAGATGTTGTTAAAGCAGTGAAAAAACGGTTGCAACATAAGAGTTCTACTGTTCAGCATCTAACCTTGACGGTATGATGCTGATTCTAATATTGATGGACTGGATATTCTTTTCTACACTTTGTTTTTTCAAAGCGTTTGTCGCAAGAGCTAAATGTGATGGTGATAACAAATTGATGGATATGTAGGCTGGAAATATTGTATCTGATATTGCTAATGTCGACTGTCGATAGCTATTAATACATTTGTGTTATGCACTGTAGCTTCTGGAGACAATGGTGAAGAATTGTGGGGATTGTGTCCATTTTCATATTGTGGACAGGAATATACTGCAAGAAATGGTCAAAATGGTGAAGAAAAAGGTAATGTGTTGAACATTTTTCGTATTTGGATTTATTTGCTGCCTTCTTTGTTAAACAACGATTACAGTTGGTAGCGCAGAAAGTTATTGTTTGATGTCTGGATGATACTTATTCATCACTTTCATAAATATGGTTATTATTTCTTCCTTTTTTAGGCGGACACAAAAGTTAGAACTAAAATTTTGGTTTTGCTGGACTCTTGGCAAGAGGCATTCAGTGGCCCTGGTGGGAAATATCCCCAGTATTTCTGGACATACGAAGAACTCAGAGTATGCTTTTATTGATTAACCCATATTGACCCGGTCCTGCCACTTACGGTTTAGTTATATCTTTAAAATGGTCTTTCTTTGACTGGTTACTCACAATTTACTCTTACAAATGACACAATATTATTTGGCTAAGCAGTTATCCATTGTGATTCGTCAGTTGTGTTGCTGTTTATAAACACGGATGCTTTTTTGTTATGAAAAATCTGGATCTTGTTATCTTCAATGGAAAATGCAATTATTTGTTGCACTTGTTGCAAGTTTTTGTTTACCTTGTTCCCACCCTCAAATTTATTTTTGTTTTTTTCAGCGGTCTGGTGTACAATTTCCGAAACGCTCACCAGATGCAGTTCCTATTTTCACTCCTCCGGTTGCCCAACTGGCTGCAAAATCCATTCAGCCAAGTTCTGGTGAACCAAGCAATGCTTCAAAGAGACTTGACGAGGCAATGACTTCAGAGATGGAGAGTCTAAGGTAACCTTGGACATTGCTGTCATTGTAATGTTGGGTGTTTGACCTCAATAATGGCCTCTACTTTTCCTATTTTCTACTTTTTACGGTTACACCAATCAAATGTTCTTTTATAGTTTGTCCGGCCTTGATGCAATGAGACGTGTTGTAGAACTTTTAACAGACATGCTACGAGCACTAAATCTTAGTGATCGAGAGGTACAATTGCATGTCATTGTATGACTATTGAATTTCTACAAACTGAGATTTGACTGTTTTTCTTTTTTGTTTTGATTTACGTAGGCAGTTAAAGATGAGGTGATAGTTGATCTAGTAGATCAATGTCTATCCAACCAAAAAAGATTAATGCAGATGTTGACCTCAACAGGGTACATTTCAGATCGCGTAACATCCACTTCAATAATTTAGTAACTGATATGAATTTATGCTGAATGTTTTCGTGGCTTGTCTTCTTCTCAAATATCCATTGTTGATACAGAGATGAGGAGATTCTGGCCAGGGGTTTGGAGTTAAATGATAAACTTCAAAATGTGCTTGCAAAGCACGATGCGATAGCCTCGGGTTTGCCCTTGCCAACGAATAATCAAATAACAAATACAAGTTTACAGTCAAGTGATTCTGGTTCTTTAAGCATTGACGATCCCATAAAAGAGCCTGAACTGGCACCTAATTCAAACTCTATCGTGCCTGTTGGTCAGGCCGATAGTAGCCAAGCCGATGATGTGGATGATGACGATGATGAGGATGATGATTTTTCCCATTTAGCTAGAAGGTTGGTGCTTTTATCATCCGCTAAACATGTAACAGTAGAATTTAAGTGTTTCCGTGAAGTTATATTTCCATTGCATCTGACCGTAGATACTTGTCTTGCTTTCACAGGCACTCGAAATATCAAAACTCACAGACTGCAAGCACGGAGAATTTATTGTCAACAACTACTAGTACTTCACATGAACCACCCTGGGTGGAATCAGCAGCAAGTCCTAGTAATGCACTGGTTCTGGCTGACCCACAACCACAGATGAAGTCTACAAGAGAGCAGGACATGATTGACTTCTTAAGTCTTGCTTTGACAACACTTCAGTTCAATCTCCAGATTCTCCTGTGCATGGAACACCTGTTTCTCCAACAACACAAGTGCACTCGAATGGATTTCAAACATATCCTGAGCCGATGTCTTACAACAATTATGTCGCACCATGGGCTCAGCCCCAGCCGCAACCTCAACCACAACAGTTTCATCGTCAGAGTAGTTTCCAGCAGGAGAATGCAATGTCACTAGCAACACAAAATCAGCCCTCTCAACCAGTCCAGTTGCAACATCTTCAAAACCAGCCGTATGTGCAAATCCCACCATCTCAGCAGGCTCCTCTTTTGCATCAACCTCATGCATTCTATAATAGCCAGAATGTGGCCTCTCAAGCACGTCAACAACCGCAAATGTCGTGTTCTCCTTCCCCACCTCAGTATTCACCAACTTATATCCCACCTCCATGGGCTGCCACTCCCGGGTATAACAGCAACCAAAACCCTTTTTCCAATAATACCTCACATAACTATGGTACCTCATCCTACACATCTACCCAACTGAACAGACCTCAGCAATATAATACTCAGACGAATGTGCAGAATGATACACGAATGGGATCCAACCCACTGACTTGTGCGCCTGCAGCAGGACAAAAGCCTTTCATTCCGTCATACAGATTGTTTGAAGATCTTGATGTTTTCAGGCAGACTAATGGGAGGAAGGATTCAAGCACCAACGGATCACCAAGTATAACAGGTGGCCCTGGCCAAGGAATGAGTAACTAAATAAATCTTTACGATGTTTCGCTATTTAGATGCTATGCTGGTGCATGTTATTTACATCCACTGATGCGTGTCTTAGGTAGGTTATTAGTTATTTGCTGTGATGTGATTATCTACATAGAGGTTTGATGTTTATATCTAGTTCTTGGCAATACTTCTTATTCTTGATTCAATGAACTTGTCGTAGCAGAATTTATGTTTTATATTATGCTAGAATCTGTTGGGCCATTTCTCCTTGGTGCATTGAGGCATCTCTTTTTGATCAAGTGGTGAACAGAGGACAAATTACATGTTTTTGCTGGTAATTTTTTTGTAAAAAACTAACTTTGGTTGAAGTTGTGATGTGTGGCTTATAATATATCTAATAAATTAGTCATTTTTATGGTAGACTATTGTCTCTTTTTTCTTATTTAAAGGCCGAAGCCATAATGGTTGAGGACCTTGCCCGCAACGACCCACAACTAGGCGAGACTGTTCTCTTTTTGCTCAATGCATTGCAGAGTTTTACACAAGGATTAAGATTCAGAACAGCCGAGCAATTGAACAACTTTAAAGAATCAGACACTTGAATGTTAATATATCATTTCATCTTAGTCATTAACCATAGAAATCTGAATCGGGTTGAAGAAGAATTCATTTTGATTAAAGAGAAATGTAAGGCACACGAATTTTATTTTATTTTAATACTTTCAAGCCCAAATCGCTGTTTATACTTCCTGTCGGCCCAAAGGTATTGTAGTAAATTTGTAAATTTACACGAATGAGTAATGAATGATTCATGAGGACAAGTAAGACGGAAGAACACATTTCAACCGTGTTGATTAATTTAAATAGGCGATTGAATAAGCTAATTAAATACTCGGACGGTTGAGAATAATAGTTATTAATCTCAACCGTAAGATTATTAGAAATCAACGATTGAGATGATGTCCTACTGTATCTCTATCCTTACATGAATAATCTTAACCTTTATTATTTTTTATTGCATAAGGCTAGTTTTGTTGTATGGAAAAATATGTGGAAAAGAAACTTTTATGGAAATATTAAAGGAAAATATTTGAGTGAATTTAATTGTATCAAAGAAAATGAAAAAAATAATAAAAGATGCTATGAAAACTTTTCTTCTCATGGAAAAATTATTTACCTTTAAATTTTCCATTAAATTATATTTCCACCACTACATTTAGGTAGAAGAAAAAGGGTAAAATTGACGTTTGGTACACACGAAGCATTGATGTTCCCGGGAAAGCCCTTGGCTAATAATTTATAAAGTTGGTTGAAAGATTATTGAATTAACTTATTGCTCGCTTTTTTTATTCATAAATACAATAAACTAAAAAACTCTTCGGAAAGCAGCTCCAGAAGAAACACTAGGAGAAGTATGTAATTCAAAATTAATTGCAATTACATATTACTCTCTCCGTTCCTATTTATTTGCCCAAAAGCACAAAATTTACGGTTTAAGAAAGAATGTATAAAATATGTGATTGAGAATAAATGGTTTATAAAGTATATGAGTAAAAAGTTGAATATGTATTTGATATGAAAGGAAAGTAGACAAACTTATGGGGATACACAAAATGTGGACAAAGGTTTAAGGACAGAGGGAGTATTTACTAACTTTACAGATACAAACATATTTTAGTAAACCTAGTACAGTTACAATGATGCTCCCACTCCACTTCACATAGTCACTTCACTCTGTCTCAAAAGTAAAATAAATTTTATTAAACAGAGAATCCAATAAGAATCAGACTAGAAGTTGGCACCCAACCACTCCTACAAATATTCAAATTAGAATGTTATCTTCACTTTCAAGTCAAGTCAGCTTCAACTCACAAAATCTTGTTTTAGTTTATTCAGTTACCACGCGTCGAGTATCTGTCGGGAACTTGGATGAAATTCTAGAATATACTGCCTGATAAGATTTTCTTCTTCTTTTGGTTAAAGGTATTTGGCTCCCTTTAATGCATTATAACATTAAACAAGTCATGTGTTACTTTGAATGATTGACATAGATTGTGCAAGGATTTACTGTCACCAAAACTTAATCTAAATTTGACTCAACTGAACTAAAAATTTTTATTCCTACACCGCTCAATGACTGGACATACTCCAGACAGAGTTGCACTGGGAAGAGCTTGAACTATCAACCTCTGAGACAAGAAATCCAGAGACCGGATGAATGACCAAAGACACAAACTGATATATAAAACTAATATAATGTTGTATACTTGATGTATAAAACAAGATACATAACTTTGAGCTGAAGTGAACATTCAAATTTAGTACTAAGAAAATGCATGCATATAAATCAAATGTTGCCATGTAACTTGGATGCTACCTAAAAGACAGGAAACATGGTCAGTGACAAAATGCAGGTTTCTTTCATGCTGTAATTGATTATACTCAGGCCTAATTACTTTTTACTAATTCATCATGATAGACCGACCGTGCTCTTAATAATAATATCATTCTTACAAAATCAAATAAAATTACCTTAAACAAATGGTTAAGTACAAAAGTAGATGCTCAAGTAAACCAACCAAAACTTGGCCATATGCTCAGGGACATCATTGTGTGCTTGTACTAAACTTATAGACTTTGCACTGCTCCCTAATTTGGTTGTTTATTTATAATGCTTATGGACCGTACTAACTTGCTTAGAGTAGTTGATTTATAGAACTTTTAGCCCATGAAAACAGTGAAAAGTGCCCCCAATTCTCTTGACACCCTCAATGTCATTTTTTATGTCCTGGTTGTTATTATGGTAAACCATTATAGGTTCTGATAAAATAGTGCAGTGATTCGGAAAGTATGTCATAGTTTCGTAAAGAGGGGAAATGCTTATAGGCTAGGACTCCGAGATATAATGAACTCTAATAGTGCAGTTAGGCTAGCAAAAATCAACAAAGTATCAAAAATAGTCATCCAAGTTGAAATTGTAATGAGAGATGTAGACACCTATACAATACGGCCAATGCCCGTAAAAGAGGCAACCAAAAGGAAGGTAAGATAATGGAATTACATCTCAAACTCGTAAAAGTAGAGGGTGACCTCATTGGCAAGAACAGCATGCATGGCTATAGGGTTTGAGGGTGAAGATCTATCTCAGGTGAAGAGAGAATTTCATAGCACGCCGAGAAAAATGAGTTAGATGAAACTGAAACAAGTTATACAGGAGTGAATTTATTAAACATACTAAACTATGGAATCTGTGTCTGACAAAATATTATTGTACGTGAATTTCCCAAAACTAGGGCATCAAAATTCAACATAGTAACTTCACCAATTTCCCAAACTATGACGAAGACTCTTAAGTCTTAATTCATGGGAGAACCTAACACGCTATGGATGATGTTAAGCCGTTGAGAAACTCAAAGATTAGAGAGATAGTAGACAGTCATGAGAAGTGAAAAAATAGTACTGTAAACTGGATTAACATATAAGTCAGTGAAAAGAATAAATACATTTGCTGTTTGGCGTTTGTTAATGGGTTTTATGCTCATTTTTATTAGGCACGAGGAATTTATTAACCATTTTTCTTCATTTAGATATCAAGAAAATTTAGTGTGAAATGAAGAGGATTGTTTTTGAGAAAGAATATTTTCATGTGAATTAAGTAAGAAAATTGAATTGATTTAAATTATGTTTTTATGTTCATCAAATTTTCTTTCATCAAGTGAATTGAATTCTTAAACAATTGTTTTATGATCTTTCAAAAAAT